>CANXYC012292760.1:0-37321 GCA_948193065.1 Aleurites moluccanus
TTACAAAAAAAATTAAAATTTCTAAAACAAAAATAACCCCCCCCCCCCCCCCCCCCCCCCCCCCCCAAAAAAAAAAAAAATTTATATAGATCAAAAATTAATTAAAAATTAAAAATTAAATTTAAATAAATTAAGTAAAAATTTTTATATAAATTAACGATTTTTTTTTTTAAATGTCTAAGATCTATCTGGAATTATATATGATTATTTTTTTTTTATTTTTTAAGAAGAATATATTTTTTAATTAAATAATAGATTCATATTTAAATTTTTCTATTCCTCCGTACTAAAAGAAAAAAATTTATTTCATATATATGTAATTAATTTTTGAAAATAAGATAAATAATTTATTATAAAAAAAATTTAGATTTTTTTTTATATTAAGCTTATTAAAATTAAAATATTATAGATATATAATTTACCAAGTCATAATAAATTGTAACAAAAAAAACTTTAAAGGAAAATGACACAACATATAAATACAACTTTGTCATTATATAAATTTTGGTTTTTGAAAAAAAAAATATTAATAATAAGTAAAATCCAAAGACCGCTAAAATAATATTAATAAAAAACAAGTGAGATAAACATCTGTAACGCCAGTCTTCAAAAGACTTTAAAGAGAGAATTGTGACAAATAAAGACCGTTACTTTTTTAACGCGGTAGATTGAAAGCTTTGTTGACCGTTAGATTAAAAGAAAAAAAAAACATAAATTAGAGGGTGGGGTCCAAGAAAATGATGGTTAGTTGACTACTGTGAGAAACTGTCGTTTTACATACGTTTAGAGGTCGTTTTCATTGTACAGTAGTGTTTTTGTTATTATTATAGTCAGGGTTGTAAAAAAAATCTTTAACTAGAATTATCCCAAATCAAATTGAATGATTTACAAATAATCATAATTTAAAAATAAGTCAATTGAGTTTTTAATTTGTGATTTCAAACAATTGCGTACTTAATGTTAAATACATATTCTCCTAAATAATAAATTTAAAATTAATTTCTCTTTTCGATATATAATTTCTAAAAAAAAATTCAAACAATTATAACTCCAACCATTCTAAAACATTATCTATAATAATAATAATAATAAATTATTAATTGAATAATTCATCAAAAATTCAAAATATTTGATAATATTATAGGAGATAATTTTATAGTAATTTTATTTAACAATGTCTTACATTTATTAAAATAATAGGTATTCATTTTAATTTTAATGGTGATATAATTTTAATTTAAATAGATTAATGTTAATGTCTTTTTATTTCTTAATTTTATTTTGTTTGTTTCATATATATATATATATATATATTAAAATATTTTTTAAAAATATTTAAATTTTTTTTTTATTTTTTATAATTTTAGAAATTAAAATTAGTGTTTGACGAAAATCAATTTAAATTTAAAATTGATATAAGATTAAATTCGGTATAAAATGAAAACGATATAATTTTTATAAATATATTATATATATTTTTAATGTTAACTTTTATCTTAATTGAAACTATATGGATGAATATCATTTTGTTTGTTTGAAATCATAAATATTTACATTTGATAAATAAAAATATTATATTACTTATTTTAAATATTATATTTTAATAAATTGTTCCTAATATATTTTTTCTATTTCGTTTTAACTTTTAAGGAAGGAAAATTATTATAGGTGAAATTATTTGCCTATACACCACCCCTCATATACACACAACTTGAGATTGGAAAGGAAATATTTGAAATTTGTCTTAACCACTTTCTGAAATAAATCTAAAGGGTCATGCCATTCTGTAATCTTTCTAACCTTTATAAAATCAGTATCATATATTGTTGTAAAGGCAATGGCTGCCAAGCTTCACTTAAAACATGAGACTGCTCTCTCTTTAAATTGTTTCAATATATATATATTGATGATATGAACTAGCATCATAATTAATATAGCTTTGATACTCTATTTTAAGATCTAACTGTGTGGATAGAAAAGAAATAATCAATCCATTCACGAGGAGTATGACAGGAAGTAAATGTACTGAGATTTATTGAAAACAATTGGGAAAGTTAAGATAATATTAAAAAAAAAATTTGGACCATTTCTCGATTTATGCGAGTCATCCTTGCGCAGGGGCCATGCTAATCTTCTCTGTATCGTTCCAATTTTATCGGATGTCCCCGAAGGGACGACCTTTAGTCTCTCTTCTATTACTATAAAGGCTTTCGACTCTGTGTAACTGGACGATGTGGGATTTGAAGTTCAATACCAACCAAGTGACTTCAACATCTGGTCGGATTACCTCATCTAAGTAGGCCAAAAAGTGTGTTTTGAGTTGTGGGTTTCGCCTGGTAGGTTATGGCCCAATAATAAGACACTAATAGGCCATTCCATTTGCTTGGCAAAGGCTCATAAGCCATTCAATTCACTATTAATTTGGCTTAAAAAAAAAAAAGATATTACATCATATATAGTTTTTTTATTTTTATTTTTTTAATTTTAAAAATATGATTTTTGATAATTTTTTTATTAAGTATATAATATTTTCAAAACAGTAAAAATGAAATTTTTTTTTTTATATATTTTTATAACAAATCCTAAAAAAATCACTATCAATAATCATCTTCTTGTGACCTTAGGTGGGTGGATTTTTTTTTTAATAGATATTATATGCAACATAGGTATTAATTACAAGTATTAAATATTAAGTTAATAATTACAGCGTATATTTCTTACCAAGTACAATCATCTTCTTCTGCCATGTTTGCAAATTACCCTTCAATAAAAAAATCACTAATTAATAAATTAAACTTAAAATATTTGGAGCACAAGAATTATTATTTTTTTTTTAACTTCAATTGTTTCGATAAAAAAAGTAATGCAAATAATTTTAATATTTTTAAATTATTATTAATGCGTGAAAAATCTCACATCCAACTGTTAAATATTATGGAGCTTATAAATGGAAAGCCTTTTTTTAAAATGATTCCTAGCTCATTAGAAAAGACACGTGCTTTTTGATGGTGAACCGTCCTCGTAGGGTTGAGTAGGGACTACAGCCGTTGGTTTTGAAATAAATTTTACAAAATTCAAATTCGATTGATTTAACAATAAAATCTTCATCACTTGTCTCATTTTGAGTCGAATCAAGATTAATTGGATAGAGTGAGATATATTTATTTTTATTTTTATTTTTTAAATATTTATATAAAATAATTTATATTTCACATAAATTAAAAAATATATTAAAAAAATATTAAAAAAATAAAAATATATATAATATATATAAACAAATTAAGTTTAAAGGGAGTATTACCCCCCATTTAAATCAAGCGGAATCTAATATTTACGAATCGGAGTAAAATTACTATCCCGGTCCTATCCCCGGTTAGAGCACTTTGCGAGAACGCAAAATCTGGAAGTCTTATATGTGTCACATGTCCGTGAAGGGATAGTCTTTAATTTTTCCTGTTATTATAAAGGCTCCCAAGTTTGACCTTTGTGTAACTGGACAATGTGGGATTTCCAAGTTCAATACCAACCAATTAAGTGACTTCCACATCTAGTTGGATTGCGCCATCTTATTAGGCCCTAAGTGTGTTTTGAGTTGTGGGTAGGCCTAGTTGATTAGGACCCCAATAATTAGACACTAACAAGCCATTCTATGGTGTTGGCCCATGAGATCATTAGGCTCCTTTTATGGGAGAATCCCCTTTCAATTCACTATTAATAATCCTCATTATTATTATTATTATCATTATCCATGTATAAAAAAAAAATATCCATAGTAATTGCATATTTAATTCTCATCCGAAAAAAAAAAAATCATTTTCCTTTTTCATCAGTCCAAAATTGTAATCCATTTTCATTTTTAAAGAATAATTAATATGTTAATTTATTAATATATTTCTATTTATTATAAATATATATATTATTGTAGATGTCATTTTATCTTTTTTACTACTCCATTATTTTATATATTCCATCAGAAGTGAAATAAAATTATACAAAAATAAAAATAAAAAAGATGGACAAAATTTTTAAAAGTAAATAATATCGATATGATATGAAAAAAAATTGGTCACATATTTATCATATGATAATTATTTTATTGATATTTATCAAGTATCATAAAAATAAAGAAAAAAATATAAATATAAATTTATCTTTATCAATGATGATTTTGATTATGATAATATAAATATCATTCACATTGATGTGATAAATAATTTTTTGAAAATATTAAAAATAATTGATTTCGATATATATTGTGAATAGTGCAATAACTTGTACAATTTTAAAAATATCAAATATTTGTCTAATTTGAAAATGGATGATGCAATTATTTATAGTAAAGCAAAAAATAATTGAAAATTTCAGAAGAACCAATATACTATTACTAAGAGGAACTATACTTATTATATATAATGCATTATTTTCTCAAAAATCTTATAGAAATTTGTTAAGTTTTAAAGATATTCGCAGTAACGAATATCATATTGAGAAAGTAAATGAGAGAAATTAATAATACCTTCATATTACAAGTATTGTTTCGGTTAAAAAAATATAGTGAAAAATTTTATATTATTTTTTCTGATTTATATTATATAAAAATTAGTAGAATTGAAAATAATCTTATAATAAACCTGAAATTTACATATTCAAATATTTTTATTATTTGACATGACAAGTTATATTATCTTGGTTTAAAAATAATGAAAAATATATTAAAAATTCACATGAAAATCTATTAAAGAACCATAAGATTTTCAAGTAAATCAATTAGTTTTTGGTCAAAAGTTATATATTTTTCATTTAAGAATTTTTGAATGTGTGGTATCTATCTTAAATACTCCACCACAACGCATTAGGATGAGTACTCAAAAGAGGTTATAAATATAAGGTGGATATAAATCTCCTTCAATAATTAAATATTTTGAGTCATTAATAGTGATATATTTACTGCTCGATTTGCAGATTATCATTTGATGAAATAATATTCCCAGCATTAGAGGGATATAATAAAAGTTAAGAAATACAATAACTTGAAATACTTTATCATTATCTAAATCCTATAATAAAATAATATGAAAAAAAAAAGTTCATAAATTAATTTATCTGCAAAAAATAGTAAATCGATTGCCATATGCACTTGCTTATCTAATATGAGCAACAAAATCTTATATAACAGTTGTTCATATTTTAATTTGTATTGTCGTCCTAGAATGACAACTTATTGATATTAATGAATTTCAAGTACACTTAAAGTATGAAAGATTATTAGTTATAATGATAAAAATTATTGAAAGAGAAAAATAATAAATAATAAAGATAATTTTATTGAAAATGCAAATATTAATATTGATATACTTTCTAAAAAAATACATATATTTGAAATTAGTAAAAATGAAGAGATATTAATAAATTATGAAATAAAATATAGACTCAAAATGAAATAGTTATTGACTAGTGTTTTACATATAGTGTAATATATTTTTATAAGTTAAAATAATAATTTTAAATCACGATCTGTTTAACAATGTTGAAATAGAGTTGATTGACCAAAATGAAAAGATGTAATACAAGCATAACTGAATTTTTTTTCAAAGACATAAAATTTTCAGACCAATAGTCTAAATACCTGAAAGTGTGAAATCAATATAATACAAATGGGTATTTGTATGAAAAAGAAATGAGAAAAATAAAGTTATGAAATATAAAATAAGACTTGTTGCACGAGATTTTTCGCAAAAATTTGAAATCAATTATAAAGAGACATAATCTCATATGACGGATGCAATAATATTTCAATATCTTATTAGTCTAAAGGTGCATGGAATATTTGATATACACCTAATGGATGTATTCACAGCTTATCTGTATGACTCGATTGATAATGATATTTATATGAAAATTTCTGAAGGATTTAAACTGCAAAAATAATATAATTTAAATTCTCAAAAAATTTATTTAATTAAATTACAAAAATCTTTATATGAATTAAAATAATTTGGACTCATATGGTAAAATCGTCTTAGTGAATATTTCTTCAAAATATAATATAAAAGTAATACTATAGAGAAATTTGTATATGAATTTTCCATAATTATTATATATCTTAATTATTTGAATATTATTGGAATTCTTTAAAAACTTTCAAAAGTAATATATTGTTTGAAAAAAAAGTTTTAGATGAATTATTTTGAAAAAATAAAATTTTGTCTCAATTACAAATTGAACATTTGGTAAAAAAAAAATTTATTTTTCAGTTACTTATACGTAAAAAGTTCATTTATAATTTTATATATAAATCACATTCATTAAATAGTCCAATAGTTGTTCAATCATTTAACGTGAATAAAGACTTTTTCCAGTTAGAGAAGATAATAAATAAATCTTTGGTCATGAAGTATCATATTTTATGTAATAGATACACTAATTATTATAAAAAAAATGGTGAAATTGGTGTTCAATAAATTCGTTCAAATAACAATTTAATAGATTTGTTCACTAAAGTATTACCTACTGCAACATTCAAGAAATTGGTTAACAATATTAAAATATGACGTCTTAAAAATTTTCAGTGATATTGCAAATAGAAAAAGTTTAATACTGTACCATTTTTCTCTTAACCAAAAGTTTTGTTTCATTGTATTTTCCTGATAAGATTTTTAATGAGACAATGTACTATTTGCAATGTGAGAATATTGTACTCTTTTTCTTTCACTAATATTTTTTTGTCTATTGAATTTTTACTAGTAAGATTTTAATCAGACATATTATTTACAAAGACGGACATCCAAATGGAGTATTATAAATATAAATATTATTATGGATATCCTTTTATTTTTCTTACTACTCCATTATTTTATATGTTATTTCATATATCCCGCTACACCATTACTTTATATATTTATTCAGTGTATTATATTTAACTTTATAATATTATTTATAAGATGTAACTTATAGTGAATTTATGTTATAATTTATGGTGGGTTTATATATTGTAATCTATAAAAAAAAATAACCATATAAATAGGAGTTCCTATTATTTTATAATATACATCAAGAATACAATAGAAAATTTCATTTTCTACATTCTTATTTCTTATTTTTGTTCTTATTTTTATTTTATTTATTTTTCATAACATTATTTAATATTCCACCTCATCATATTTTTATCAACAATTAATTAATTAATTTTATTAAACTAAACAAAATATGAATACTAATAATATAAATATTTAACTATGAAATAATGCATATTAATTTTGATAAAATATTTAATTTATTAGACTATTATTAATAAATAATTAATTAATTTTATTGAACTAATAAGAATATAAATATTTAATTAGGAAATAATGCATATTAATTTTGGTAAAATATTCAATTTAAGAGACTACGAACAATTAAACCAAACATAGTCTAAATCAACTAAACTAAATTGAAACTGATGATTTCATAATTATTTGGTTTGGTTTCAATTTGAAAGAGCAAATATAAAATTTAGTTTGACTTGCAATTTGAACATTTTTTCTTAGTTTCAAATCTAACCAAATCGAAGTTATATATTGCTTTTTACTATTATTATAATTAAATATATTTGATTTTATTTTATATACAATCATAATTTATAAGTTAATTTTAATTTAAAATTTTAAAAAACCATTCATGAAAATTAACTAAAAATAATTTAAAAAATATAAATCTTAAGAAAATATAAATTCTGAATGTATTAATTAATGAAATATATAATTTTTTATATTGTACATTGAATTATTTTTTGAATTTTTTATCACTGATATTTTATCGGTATTTTTTTTAATATAATAAAATAATGATGATTTATAAAAAAATATTTTTTCTTTGAAATTTACAAACCGAATCAAATCAAATTAAACTGACAATTTGACTATAATGATGATTTGATTTTATTTGAAAATTTTTCAAATTAAAAATATTAATTTAATCTGATAATAACTCTTTAAACCTATCAAATTAAACCAATATCACTCTTAATAAATATATTTTTACTTCCATTGCATATAAAATTCACTCTATTATGTTATCTTCTTGCTTAATCATTTATAATAAGTAATCACTAATATGCCTAATGAGTTGAGTCCAAAAGATGGCCGTATGCCTTGTCAATTTCCATTTGGCATTGTATGCTCAAACTTAGCATTAAATAGTTACGGGCTAAGCACAAAGGGTAGAAAATAATATTATCTTCGTTTTCAAATTTGTATGCCTTCCTAATCTCATCAATTCAGATATATGAAAATATTCCCTGAAAAAACAAAACAAATAGAAAGAAAGCAAAAAGATAATTAATGCTTGGTTATATATATATTTAAAAAGGTTATCTAAAAAGATTTGACTAATCCATAAAATATTTAAAATTAACTAAAAAAAATCTAAGTTATTCTATCTATATAGTCTTCTTTATATTTATAAAAATTACCATCTTTTGAATTAGATTCAAAAATATAATTTATATTTATAAAATTTTATATTTTACTTATTATGCAGACATCACTTTGTAATTTTATCTAATGTAATATCAACATCCTTAATTTTACTCTCTTTACATACTCTATTAACTAAAAGATTAAAACTATATACATTAGTGGATATCTAGAATCCAAAATCTCCAAATGAAACCTCCAAGCCACCATAGAAAAGCTCGTTTTAATCACTTTATCAAGCAAACACTTACAACCATGAAATAAGATTTGAAAATTATGCCTCTTAACCAATCTAAAACACTGAATAGCATCTGATATTAATACCATATCTGTATAAACATTCATTAAAGCATCAAACACAGAATTCGAAAAATGGGACCTTTAATTTCAAGAAATGAAGAAAAAAAAGATATGAAGATGCATGTGATAGAATGAAATGAAGCAGAGATTGGGCTTGTGAGTGCATTTGTTGGGAAGCGAGGAAATGGACCATGGCCATCACCTTATCAGTCTCACCATTACCATTGCCTCGCTTCTCTCAAAATAATACAAAGTATTTTTTTTATATAATATATTTGCCAATTATTTTTTATTAAAAAAAAATAGACGGTTAACCTGTAGTTTCGTCACTGAAAATAGATAGGTATATACAAAAATAATTTATAAATATATAAATCAAACGCTTAGAATAATATGATATTTAATAATATAATATGATTTAATATTTAAAATTAAAATTTTTAACATTTAATAATTATAAATTATTTTATAGCACCGGCTTTAAAAATTTGACTTCAACTAAAAATTATTTAAAATAATAAATCAAAATTTTTAATTTAAAATTTTAAAGTATTACAATAAGTAATTAAATATATAAAATTTATATTATTTAACACTTTAATTTTAATACTTAATTTTTAATTTTACCAAACAATACTTTAAATGATATGAGATGATTTATATATTTTTGGTTCAATAATATAATAATATTAAAATGATGGATTATATATATATATATATATATATATATATATTCTTAACAATATTATGATTAATTCTTTTTTTTAAATATTAAGGAAGAAAAAATTAATTACGAATTTATATATAAAAAAATATATTTATTATTATATATTTACCGCTAGAATATCTCTATGATTAAATTTAAATATTAAAAAATATCAAATTTTTTAAAAATAATACTCATAATTTTATTCCAATTTAATAATAACCGTCTAATTCACAATTTAATCATATTATTTTCCTTTTCGACCGAACGATTGAACTCGGATCCAAGTTAACCGAAACTTCCTAACTACCTAAGCCATCTACCGGTCAGAGCTTCATCTCTCTATCTCTCTCATCGCTTCATTTGATTGCACAGCCTTGAAACCACCGCCAACAACTGGTAGACCACAAACAAATCATCAATCTCCTGAAAAAAAATCCACCATTTCTCTCTTATTTATCTCTAAGCTAAGCTGCCATATCTGAAATTACATCCATGTCCTCTTCTTCCGAGCCTAACCCTAACCCAAAACCTAAGCCCCTTGAAAACCAATTCGATTCTGTAACTCTTGAAGAATCCAGTACCATAATCCAAAACGACGAATTATCGGTTGAGCATCAACAATTGTCATCGTTTAATGGATCACTAAACGACGGTCACGGTAATTATGAAGAAATCAATGTTCAAGAAGAGAGAATAGAGGTCGGAAATGACGGAAGCGGCGTTGGTGGTATTGTTTGGAGGAGGACGAACTCAGAGATAGAAGTAGATGGGCCGCCTTCGAGTCCTAGTAGTAGTGGTTATGCTGGCGAGAGAGGTAGTAGTAGCGCGACGAGTAGGTCGAGGATTGGTGAAGTGAGTGAAGATGAGATTCAGGAAGTTGGGAATGATGGTGACATCAATGGGGTTTTGGACTCACAAGCAGCCTGGGTGCCTGGGAAACGACATGTCGATGAGGTACTGTGGTTTTGGGACTATTCTACTTGTGGATTTCCTCGTTTTCAGTCTCTATTTATCTCAATTTTTCTCTCAATTTATCAATTGTTTATAAATTTAATGGGTCTTTATTAGTTGGTAAATCAATTGAAATATAAAAATTGTTGATTAATTTACATTGATAAATTGAAGTTAGATCCTAATGTTAATTGGATACCTTCAATTGGTAAAAGTCCGTATCAATGGCTATATCTAACTTGAGACTTAAAAGATGGGTTGGCCAGAATGAAGTTGTTTCACAATTGAGTTCCCAAGATGTTTGTGAACAATGGTTCATGCTGGCAGTGTACTTAAAGCAAACTTGTAACTGAAAACTCCTATGTTAATTTCTTGATCTGGTTGGAAGGTCTGTGTAGCTGAAGAAATTTATAATCATATATGTTCTTGATGGTTTTAAATGCTTATGTATCTGCAGAAAATGACAGGAGGAAAGTATGTTCCTTACTTGTTATCCTAGTCAATTTATTTCTAGTCCATTGGTATTAGCATTGAAGATAGAGTTTATAGGTTCCTGTTTAACATGTTTGACAAAATTCTAGTTTGCTGCAAGACATTTAACAATCTGTATTTAATGAATAGCTCTCCTTAAAAATATGCTTTTCTTAGGTTTGGTGAAGATTTTTGACAAAGTTAGTATATTCTACTGTAGACTTTTAGAAGTGTTCAGCACTAGTTTTCTTTAAAATGTATACATTCAGCATAATGTAAAGTGGAATTTTAGGGTTCTAATCTGTTTTAATTTAGTGGGAGAACACCATCTTAAGAAAGTGTAAAAACAAGAACCAAGGGCCAATTTGTGGCACATAATCATAAACAGTTGCTAAACTGGTCTTATGTTAATCAATTTACCAGATAGAATAGCCATTCTCTCATAGATTCGCTGAACTGATGGACATTTTTTTGCTAGGAAAATTTAAATAAAGGAATCAAGAGAATCCTGAACTTAATGCAAACTTTAAGTGAAATTAAAGAACCTGAAAAGTGAGGCAGTGGTAAAATAATATCGATTTATGTTACTGCTGCTATCTTGCTTGTATGCTACAATACATGCATGGTTCACAAAATATTTATTAATGAGAAAGGCAAAGAAGCGCACAAAACTATGATTATATATACCTGTCTGTATGTGATTTACTGGGGCCTTTTTTGTGGTCAAGATGTGAAACATTCTGTTCTATTTGAACAATCACATGATACAAATGCTGATGGTAAACTCCAGGACAATCTTGCACTCACCTAAAGGTTTCAAAAGAGCTCGTTGTTCTTCCAGTGTAGAGTTGCACATGCACATCACCTATGTTTCCATCTTCAAATTGCCATAGAAAGAAAGAAAAAAATAGTAGATAAAATAATGTCGATTTTGTAAGTTGTATACAGTGTGGTCTGTCATCATTTACTAGTTATTTTGGTCATTACATGCTTCATTCAATTGTTAAGAATATTTTTGAAATTCTAGATACATATTTCTATCATTTTTTCATTTTACTAGTTTCCATTTATGTTAAAAAGTATAAAATTTAACAGGACTCCTGCTATATTATGTCTTGTTTGATTGATAAATGAAGTACAGGATGATGCTTCCATATCATGGAGGAAAAGGAAGAAGCATTTCTTTATATTGAGTCACTCTGGAAAACCAATATATTCCAGGTTTGTGTTTGATGACTTACAAGCAAGTATGCAGTTTTTATCCACTGCACAGAATATGCTCATAGGTTGAAAATTATACCTTCTTCTTAGTGTTTTATTTGCCCTGCTAAATATCTGTTGTCAAATTCCAGATATGGCGATGAGCACAAGCTAGCTGGATTTTCAGCAACATTGCAGGCCATCATATCCTTTGTGGAGAATGGGTACGTGAATTTAAGAAATCTTGTCTTTTTAACACCTATTAGTTGCTTAAAAACTTTGGATCCAATCTTACGTGAAAGTTTTCTTCATTATGTGCTTTTTAGGGGTGACCGTGTCAAATTGGTTAGGGCAGGAAAGCACCAGGTTTGCTCATACATTCTCTTATGGCCTTTATATTTTTGTTTGCTGTCATTGGTATATGACTTTCTTTTACTCTAGGACATTATTTTGTCCTCTCAGTAATATAACTCCTTGACTACCATTCAAAAATTTATTTCACCCTCTTAAATTGTTAGGACATGATATTAAAGAGTTGCACATTAACATATTACTCCAAAAACCCTTGCAGTAGTTACTAGCTGTGCTTTTGTTTTGATGAAGTATCTTATGAATGTTTTCTAGTCAATGAAATTTGAAGAACTTCTGCCACTGAAAACCTACTACTGTTTTGTTGGATAAATAGATTTCTTAGTGGACGCATGAGAGAGATATAGCATCTCAAGTATACGTTGTGACAAATTTTTGTTTGTTTAGGTGGTTTTTCTTGTAAAAGGACCGATTTACTTAGTTTGCATCAGCTGCACTGAAGAACCCTATGAATCATTAAGGGGGCAATTGGAGCTTATCTATGGTCAGGTAACCATTTAGTTACTAATTATTTTCTTGCTGTTTTTTACTTAACCAAAATTCTTCATTAAGTTGTATATTATCTCGTTATTTCTTGTGATGTGGATGCAGATGATACTTATTTTAACAAAATCTGTAAATAGATGCTTTGAGAAGAATCCCAAGTTTGATATGACACCCTTGCTTGGAGGAACAGATGTTGTCTTCTCATCTCTCATACATTCATTTAGTTGGTTTGTTTCCTGCTCCCATTTCACATGACTTTGTGCTAGAAGTATCTGCATATTTCTTATGTAATAACTGATATGATATGATTACTGCATAAAATTTTTATGCATAAAAGTTATATTTATGTTTGTTGCTTTTTATGTACAACATCAGGTAACTGTAAAGATGCGGCCTTAGTTGAACTGTTCATCTATTATGGATTTACGTATATTGCTTGATACTTGAACTGTACTAGATGTTTTATTTTTTCTTTTCCACTGTTCTGCATGTACTTGTACTAGTATTCTTGAGAATTTTCTAACTTTTCTTGCCTTTTACGTTAGCAAGTTCAAATGCCTAAGCTGCATTTCTAGATTTTTTTTTTTTCCTTACAAATTTCTTTACTCTAGTTATGAATAAGCTGCATAGTGGAATGTCCATATCTTTCCACCCCCATATTCTAAGATGGTGCTGATGGAATTTGCTCTTTTTTTTTTTTTTTTTGTTTTAGGAACCCAGCCACATTTCTTCATGCATATACTTGTCTTCCCCTAGCTTACGCAACAAGGCAGGCTGCAGGTGCTATATTGCAAGATGTTGCTGATTCAGGCGTCCTTTTTGCAATATTAATGTGCAAACACAAAGTAAATGCATGCCCTTCCCCCCTTCTTTTATTCAGTTGCCCACGTTTTTCTGTATGCAGCAATATCCTCTTCTATTGTTATGTTATTTTCCTGCTTGCTCTTTACAACTGGAAGCTTGATTTCAGGTTATTAGTCTAGTTGGAGCTCAGAAAGCTTCTCTTCATCCTGATGACATGCTGCTGCTCTCCAACTTTATAATGTCGTCAGAATCATTTAGGCAAGTATAGATGACTTTCTTTTGTAAAAGACCAGGTTTGGACTTCTTAATGTGTTAAATGACTAAGAATGTACAACAATATCAATATATAATAGTAATATTATTAAATATTCATGAAATCTCAGTCTCTTTTGTTGATAAGTCATCATGTATAAATTTTTTCCTCGAGTTTTTATGCTTAGATTTTAGAAGGGTCAAGATTGATAACTCATCATTTACAAAGTATTCTCTCTTTATTGATAATAAGCCACTCATCATGTACAGAGTATCAGCTTTTTATTGATAAACAATTTTTTTTTTCTTTCATATTCTTTCTCTCTTTCATATTCTTCTTCCTTTTCAGACTAGTTGCTGACTTCATAATGGATGTATGGTGGTGGTTTGTGAATTCTTTTTGACTGTGGCCTTAGATGTTCTTAATGCTTTATGCAGGACATCTGAATCTTTCTCGCCAATTTGCCTGCCAAGATATAATCCCATGGCATTTCTGTATGCTTATGTCCATTATCTTGATGTGAGTAAAATTTAGTTTCATTGTATTATTCTGATGCAATATTCGACCAATTTTATGCTTTCTATTTTCCTGTCATGATTGTGGGTATTTTTCATTTACATTAAATGGTTTCAATTTATGTTCTTGGTGGTTCTTACTGTGCCATGGGAAATGATAACATTAGCTCTCTCTGGTGGCAGGTTGACACATACTTGATGCTGCTGACTACTAGTTCAGATGCCTTTTATCATCTTAAGGATTGCAGGTAAACCTGACTGTAAATTTATTGGATAATTCACTTTGGATTGAGAGCTGTGGACCAGTAATTTCTCTCTTTTAAAGATTTGGAGAAAACTCTATGACTATCCGTGGTCTTCTTGATTTCTCAACATGATTCCAAAATTATAAAGAAAGTTATTTTTTATTTTGACAAAATGTTCTCTGCAGCGGATAAATATCAAAGTCGTCCTAAATAAACTAGAAATAGTAAAATCCTTAAACATGCAGTGAGTTCCATTTTATTTTCTAAAGCATTAAAAGAAAATATACACTTCCATAATTTGATTAAAATCCAACTTTCTAATTTACTTGAAATTTCTATTTCTATTATGATTCAGAAAATAAAATTGAGTATATTTCAGTAACCGAATAAATTGAGTTAATTTGTACATTAGATTGTCATAGGTTCAAAAAGTATTCCTCCCATGCATAATAGTTAAAAAATAGACCAGTATAGATAGATGTGGAAACAAAGCTGAAGCAGAGAGTTAGTGGCTCTCTATTATCAATGCTCTATTTATCCTTTTTTAGGAATTTTTTAGGGTTCTTCTATGATTTTTGTGTTTTTTTGTGGATGTATAAATTTTTGTGCTTTAAAATGATGAAAAACTTGGATAATTAAGTGAATTTAGGAGTAATTAAAAGCGGAATTGTTATTAGAAAATCTAAGAGTTTATCCCTTTCTTCAATTCTCTGAGAAGCCAACAAAAAGTCAGCAAAGACGGAACAACAGTTTAAACAAAAAAAGATGACCAAATAATAATAATATAAAATTAGGACAACCTATCAACTCACAGAAAAAATATATTTTTTTATTCCCGCACATAAATGGCTAGCACTTTTTGTCACTTCTGATCCTTTTTAAAAATGAAACTAGGTTCAAGAAATTAATCTCACATTCATTCATTTCATCCTTTGATACTTCTTTTCCTCTTGTATCACAATTCGAAGACTTTCAATATTTCTGGGGACAAATGGAAAGGCAAGATGGTTTCTTAATGTCTCACATTATGGCATGATAGAAATAGAGCACAGTATTGAATCTCTGACCAACTCTATTGAAATTACATCTTAACTTACTGTGGAGTAAACATTATTTATATTTCTTTTTCATCCTATTTAATGTTCAGAATTTTTTTACGGAACTTTTACAGGATTCGCATCGAAATGGTTCTTCTGAAGTCCAATGTTCTTAGTGAAATACAGAGATCCATGCTGGATGGCGGGATGCGTGTTGAGGATCTGCCTGGTGACCCATTGCCTCGTCCTGGTACTGCTTCTCCTCATTTAGGACAGCATAAACTACCTAATGACTCTCCTGAGAGATTCAGAGAATCAGATGTAGGCATTGGTGGTCCTGCTGGACTTTGGCATTTTATATATCGCAGTATATACCTTGATCAATATGTATCTTCTGAGTTTTCATCACCAATTAATAGTCCACAACAGCAGAAAAGGTAACCACTGTTTAATTTTGTAGCTTTTATCAGACTTCTTCTGAATCCCTTTTAAAGCACAGGTGCTTCTGGCTATTTTGTATCTATTGAAGAACTAATATCCTGTTTTGCAGATTGTATAGAGCTTATCAGAAACTATATGCTTCCATGCATGATAAGGGAAATGGGCCTCACAAAACTCAGTTCAGAAGAGATGAGAATTATGGTAAATTGTGCACTCTCTTCAATTTTATTTTATTTTAGCTCATGTAAGAACCAAAAAATAGGCAACACATGTTGAAATGTGTATTTATTTCATAATTCGTAAATGATATTTTGACTTATTTAAACGTGATGAACTCTGATTCAACATACATTGAAAAACGTTTTCTCAGTATAAATCATGGGCTTTAAGGTTTCTTGGTTCTTGCCATTTGCCCCTTTTTGTTTGGTAGGATGACTTGAAAAAATAGTTTGGACAAAGCTATGGCCATACTGGAGTGTTTCTTATGTTGCAAAGGGTAATTAAAACTATGATGTTCGATTATTCTTATTCTACCAAAAACTAGAAGATTGATGGTGTTTCTAACAACGAATTTGATTTTTGATCTACTAAAAACTTGCTTTTATTTGCTCTGGCGAAAGTTACAGAATGTGACTTGTATTATCATTGGACATGTCTTTGCAATATAATTCATTTTGTATATCTATTACTAGAAGTTGCCGTTATTTATTTAGTGCATTAAGATTACAACGTTCTTAACCAAATTTGGTAGCCATGACATATGTTTTCATATTTCTTATTGTATTTTGTTCAACAGACCTCTTCTGCACTATATGAAATTGTTTGGCTTAATTGTGCTTCTCGGTGTTTGTTTCATTTGCATATGATAATATTCTTGCTCTTTTAGATGCTTAATTCAAAAGCTGTCATGTTGATTTTACATATTTATTTTCCTTTCTCCCTTTGTAACAGTTCTACTCTGTTGGGTCACACCAGATTTTGAACTTTACGCAGCATTTGATCCACTTGCAGACAAGGTTTGACATTTGCTTATATATGAATACACTATAACCAGCATAAAAATTAAAATATGGGCCTGCTCTACTATCAAATGAATCTTACCTTTAACATCTTATAATTCATATCTTCAATAATCATCAATTTAGAAATGGAAAATCCTTTATTCTGTTTATATTGCCTTTTCATTTGATTAGACTAGATGTTTGTATTTGTCATTCTCTTTTTAAAATCTGTACTAATGATTTTAGTTCTAGGAATGCCACCAATATTTGGAATCCTTTCCACATATGGTCTTTAGATGGAATGTTGAACTTCTCATTTGAATTGAATTTGCAGGCTTTGGCCATAAAGATTTGCAACCGGGTTTGTCAATGGGTGAAAGACGTTGAAAATGAGATTTTTTTGCTGGGAGCAAGCCCGTTTTCATGGTGATATCCCAAAATATTTTGCAATACTGCATGTATACTAATCTTGTTAGTTTAATAATAATAAAAAAAATTCTCACATTTTTTTGGCCCTGCTGGGCTTTACATACGCTAACAGTTTACTACCAATTTGTTCAATTTGTTTCCTATTAAAGGTTCGCATAAATTTTGCATCCTTTTGTAGTATTCCTGATCCTCAATCTATCTCATTGTATGTTTTATTTCTCGTTTTATATTTTTTATATTATTTATAAAAAAATATTGACTGTCAAAATATTTTGAAAAAAAAAAAACATAATATATAAAATGAAACATGAGATAAAATGCACAATAAAACAGAGGATCTGCTCTTGTAGTAACCTGAAATTGTAAAAGAGCAGTCTTTGTTACGTGTATTAGTTTTATTTTCCAACATGTAAGAAGAACTTCAGGAAAGAAGAAGCACCACCCTGATGATTAAAGCACTTGAATCAGCCAATCGGATTCTACTTTCTGAACTGTATTGTTTCCTCCTTCAGGATTGAGAATTCAAATTGATTTTGATGTATGACTTCCTTCAGAGTGTTTATATTATTATTATTTTATTCTATTTCTAAGTGGGTAATTAAGAGACCCTATCCCCGTCAGTGTCTGCCAGGGTTTCCATGTGGAACAATTAATTAAGAAGTTCAAACCGAGGTGTATTTTATGAATTTGAAATTAATGCTTTGGACTTTCCAGTGCTCATCATAAAAATTTGAAATTAACTCGTGAATTCAGAACAGATACCCTAATCAATGTAAATTTTAAATAGAATCAAATTAACTTAAAAAATGAAAGCAGTGTGTATAATGTGAAAATTTCATCAATTTAATTGAAATGGAATTCTTCTAATTTATCAAATGAATGAAAAAAATTTAATTCAATTAATAAAATTGATTTGAATTTTCATATAAATAAATTTTCAAATGAAATGTAAATTAATAGAGTTTAATTTATTTATTTTTTAAAACTATTTTCATTTATTTTTAAAACAACTCAACCTTAAAACTCTCAAGAAAGTTATAAAAATATTTATATAGTTTAATTAAAGATTCAATCTAATTACATTAAATATAAAATTAATCCAAAATTTACTTATTTTAAAATTATTTTTAAATATAAATTATATTCGTGCTAAATATATAAGAATTTCTAACAATCAAATAATGGCAAAATAATATAAATGTGTCATGTCCATTTATTTATTTGAGAAAAATCAACTATTTATTATTAATGGACCAAAAACTTTATGAACGATATTCTCTGTCAACCGACTTTTGGGAACATTTACGGCATCAACATCTCAAATCAGAACAGTTTGATTTGACTTTGTTTTTGCTAATAGGCAATCATCATTATTCTCTCTTCTCTATAAAATTTCCCCCTTCTTTATTTGTTATTTATACGATATATTATTTATTTTTTAAATTATTTTTATTAATTAAAATTTTTATTATAAGTGATGTGTTTATAAAAAAATAGATAAAAAAAAATTAAATAATGAACAGTTTAAATTTTTTATTTTATTTTTATTATCTCTTATTTTTTTATATATATATATATAAAATATTAATTATTAAAATATTTAAAAAAATATAATATGACTTATAAAAGAGATATAAAATAAAAAATAATATATAAAATAAAATAAAAAATTTAAATTACACGATGAAATAAAATGTGAACAAAAATATTATGAGCAAAAAATTCAAAATTCGGTTTAGTTTTCTACAAGTTTATTTGAATTTATTTTTTTTAAAGATATTTGAATTTATTATATATATTCAGTTATAATATTTAATTAAAATTTATATAAATACTTGATCGTATGTAACATCTTTTTCGAAAAAAAAATCTAACACTCTGTTACATCTATCAATCTATGTGCTCAACAACTCCACTCCACTTTTTCTTTTTCTTCTTTCTTCTTGTTTTTTAATAACAGAATTCATTCATGAAAATAGTAAATAAATAACAGTTACTGTTTATAAACAAGAGAGACTTTCAGGCTGTTTGGGAAGGGGGAAAAGCTGGGAAAAAAAGGGAGGGGAAAGAAAAGGTTATTCCCATATTTGAGAAGACTATATAATAGATCGATATCAACAGTCAATTTTTTCATTCTGGACCACAAAAAATGTTCTGGAGAGAATTGCAGGGAAAACACGTATTTTAATACTTATTTGATATGAATTTACATTTTTATTCTTAAATTTATATTATATTATTTATTTTATAAATGGTATAAAAAATTTAAATATTTAATTCTTAATAAATTTATTTTCAAATCTTTTATTTCTTTTCAATTAAAATATTTTTAACATCCTCTATGAAATAAATAACAAATAAATCTCATTAGAATTATTCTCATAATATATTAAATGAATAAATTTATATATAATTAAAATTTTTAATTTTAATAACTAACTTTTGAAATTGATACTACTAAATAAAATAAATTTTAACATTTATAAAATAATATTATAGTAAAAAAATGATTTATTTGTCTATCTTATTTAATATAATTTATATTGTGATTTTAATTCTTGTCCACCGTTAAATTTTTTTCAATTATTTTTTATTTAATGATTTGTCAAATTTATTTATCTTTCGTGTTGAATTTTTAATTATATTAATTTAATTTTCATCATATTAATATTATTTAATAAAAATTTGAATTCATATATAATTAAATTTTTTAATTTTAATAACTAATTTTTAAAATTAATATTCTGTCTATAAAACATGTCACAAATACAGCATATCACTACATCACTTAAAGTAGTTAGTTGTTAGAGAAGTTATAATTAATTATAAAATTATAATAATTAATAATTAAACAGTTGAAATTACACATAGATTATAAAATGAAATGCATTTAACCGATCAACATTGAAGGTCAAAAATTTAGCCAAACTATCACAAATAGGGTATAGAATAAAGTGAATTGAGTTAAAAATCTTGTTCATTCCGTCCAGCCTTCTAAATAATTATAGAAGAAAGTAAACGAGTTGTCTTGGGTCAAATACAAGAGTTTCAATTTTTCCCCTAAAGAGAATTAAGTGCACTTATTTTTTACTGAGTCACTGAGTCAGATCACCAAATAAATGTTGGAAATGTGTAGGGGTGAAAAAATATGTTTGGATTTGAGTAATGGCTTTCACTTAATCACAATAGAAAGAGTGGACTATTAACTAATTGACTTTATGGCTTATTACCTCATCAAATATTAATTACTTCAAGAAAAATTAAACAAACCTTAATGACTCCTTCATTACTAACTCAATCAACTAATGTAATTTTATAGATTTGAAACTCAACCACCCTTCTTTTTTTAAGTAATTTCTTTAATTATGGCTAACTAATTTCATATTTTAGAAAATAACTTTCAATGTCAATGTTTAAGCTACATATTTTATAATTTCATGTTTTATTAGCATGATAATGATATATTTTTTATTTTTTCAAAAATAAATGAATGATTTTATTGATTGTCCTTTAATAAAATATCAATAACAAAAAACAGAGAAATAATATATCACTTCTTAATATCATACATAAAATTGATTGCTCGTGCAAGTCTATAAAATATATAATTCGTGAACCTTTTCATAAAAATAATCTCATAAGAAATAAAATTATTATTTAATGATTTTTTTAAATAATTAAAAATATAATTTGATTAATTTAAATATTAATCAAAGTTTTTTTTTTTTAAATATCACTAAATTAAATTTACTTATACATAAATTCACTTACCAACTAAATTAAATTTACCAACTTAATACTAAACTTTGTATGTAAAAGGAAATTAAAATTAATGCATTCTTCCCATTTAATGCCAAATACCAAATATTAATATTCTAAATCTAATGGTATTGTTTTTCAAACTTGCACATTTACATTTTATATTTTGCCATCTTAATGACTGTTGACTTGTTGCCTCCAAATTGTCAAAAAGTATTAACTCTTTGGTTTGGTGGCATATTTGTTATTTATCAGTCAAATTTCATCAATTTGGGAGATTAAAATAAAGTTTGTTCCCCACTTACCTTCTCCATGATAATGAAGTCTAGAATTTTATTTACAACAACACCTGAAATGACCCTAATACCCTTGGTAAAATAAAGCCTATTTCATATCTCTTCAATATACTTGGAGGGTATTTTCGTACTTTTATTACCATCAAACTTGGTGGAGAATCCCATATTCCTCCTCTGACTGGGAACATTATTATCAAACCCATCATTTTTATTAAAGTGTGCACTATGGTGTGTGGAGGCCACCACTTCTCTTCATTACCTTAAATCAAACCATTAAATTCTCCCATCTTTTTTTTCTCTTCTATGTTAATTTTTATATATTACATTAAATTTATCTTTCAATTTGATTAAAAACAAATCATTTTATCATAATTAGATTAGATATAAATGATTAATAATCATTCAAATAAAATAAATATTTCTTTTATATATCTAATTTAACTAAACAAATCAAATTTTAAATATATATAAAATTGAATCCATTATAATTATTTTAAATTTATTTATAAAATAAATTTAAATTTTAAAAAATTAAATTTATTAAATTTGATTAATTTGCTTGAATGATTTTTTTTTTTTCAAAAAATGAGACTCGTTATTCAATTTAAAATCATATTTAAGTATTATTAGGCATGTGATTATGGTCTATTTATCATTTGATGGACTATATATGGAGTTGACTGTTATTGTACATCCCATTATGTAGGTAATTATGAAGAAATCTTATTGTGGGTAGTGGTTACCACTTTGTGTTTGATTTGTTATTTAATTATCACTAATCTAGAAACCAAATATTATAAGTCTTTTATTTATGGAAGAAAGGGAGCTGTGAAATCGTTATCCAGCATTCAAACTTTCATTTAATTGCATCTATTTTTAATTTCATAGAGTCCACAAACAATTAACTAACTATTTTTATTAATTAAAATCCAAATAATTTAATTTCAAGTTATATTTTTTTTTATTAGAATTTATCTAAATCAATACTATCTCAATTAATGCCTATTAAGATTATTAAAAAAAATAAAATATTTTCATTTTAACTGATACATTTAATTATATATTCATAAATTACCTGACTTATGGATATTGGAGACATATTTTATTTTACAAAAATATTTTTGTTTGGCTCATAATTTTTTTGTTTGGCATTAGGGATTAGATATGAATAATGATAGAAGTGTGGTGTGTGGAGAAGAAGTGTTTTACCACTAATGAATGAGAATGGGGTTTTGGCGCACTTGCTTTTGGGGACCCAAACGCGTTTCCTAATTAATAAAGCTTCTTAATTCTAATGGCTAAAAGCCTTGGTGCTTGCCACCCTTTTCTGTTTTTTGTAATTGGATTTGACACCATTCTTTTATTAATAATAATAAATATAATTTCAATTAATTTTTAAATAAAATTTAACATTTTAATCAACCATATTAAATAGTCTAATCACATTTATCATTTTAGTGTTGCAATCAACTCGATATGTGATTTTTTTAATCACCAATAGTTAATCTTCCTCTAAGCTTGCTGGTTTTTTTTTTTTTTTTCTGTGGCCGAATTTGGACTGTTGCTGACCAGTTTTAGCCCGCAACAACCCTAAAATTTCACTTTTCTTCTTTAATTTTTAGATATGTGTTTTCTTTCTTCTTTTCTTTTCTTTTAGTTCTGTTTTCTTTTTTCCTTTAGTTTTTTATGTTTTATGTTTTCCCTTTATGGGATGTTTTGTATTCTCTATTGTGTAGCTTCTTGTGCATGATGTGAAAAATGCTCTTGGATTTATGATATTGGTTTAGTCTATTCAGTGACCGAACAGTTTTTCAAGCGGGGATCTCTCCTATGCGCTGCTTACCAATTATTGATTAAATAGATTTAATATTTGGTGTCTTTTAAAGTCATCAATAATAAGTAAAATTTATCTAAAAGTGTATTCAGTATACCTGAGGTTATTTAGTTGGCCAACTAAATATTTTTAATTATCGATTGTCAATATGCATGTCGCTAATTGAAAAAATTTATATTATTTAATTAGCCAACTAAAAATTTCGATTATAATAAATTTTTTTTTCAATCAGCAAATCTTATAAACCGCTATAAACTGCTTTTAATAATTGGTGATTTGATAATTACTATTTTACACTAATCATACATTTAGCAATCGCTCTATCAAACACCCCTAATAAATTAGGTGATTGATTTTATTTTTATTTGTAGATCTAAATTTATTTTCCATAATGAAGTTATGAAGTTATACTCAAAGGCTCATGAGCTCCTCCTATCTATTAATATATTTTTTACCTTTTTTCATGAAAACAAAAAAAAATATATATTTTGATAGTAATGTTGAACATTAATTTAAGCAGTGCTTAAATTAAAAAAAAAAAAATTAATATTTTTTATTAAAAAAATTACCATGGCATCCATTAAAATTTTAATTAACCAAATATATATATATTGTTATAAATTTCATTCTCATTAGTTGTTTTAGTGGAAAGTAGTATCTAAGATCAAAGAGCATCTTTTGGGAAGTCATATCATTTTATGGTATAAAAAGCATTCACACTATACATTTATCAAAATTAATAGCTAAAAATAATAAATAAATTTTATTTAGTCATGATATAAAAAAATATTACAATAAATAAATTATTAATTGCTAATAATAATAATTTTAAAAAATGGAAAATCTAGAGAAAAGATCACATCCATGCAGCCTAACGTTCAGTTGACTCCCAGCAATAAAGCATTAATAAATTCTTAATATTTTAATAATCTAAAAAATAAATAAATAAATCCCCACTCACAAAAATTACTCATTGCTCCTTTTTTCTCTCTTTCTCTCTCTAATCTCTCCCTCGCACTTTCCCGTCTCTTCTCTCTTTCTTCATTCTTTTTCCAATCAAAAACCCTAAAAACCTTGATCTTGCTGGACCCGAATCCGAACCCATTTCCCCTCTTACCTGATCCTCTCATTTCCTGAAACCCAAAGGAAGGAAAGAAAGAAAAATTGGAGAGGATTGAAAAAGATTTATACAGAGAGCCGAAATGTACAAGAACCAGCTGCAGGAGCTGGCGCAGAGGAGCTGCTTTAACCTTCCTTCTTATACCTGTATAAGGGAAGGTCCTGACCATGCTCCTAGATTTAAAGCCACCGTTAACTTCAACGGCGAGATCTTTGAAAGTCCTCACTATTGTTCTACTCTTCGTCAGGCTGAGCACTCCGCTGCTGAAGTCGCCCTTAACTCGCTTTCTAATCGTGGCCCTTCTCATTCCCTCGCTGCCCGCATTCTTGTAAGCAAATTACACTCTTTCTTCTTCTTCTTTATTGTTAATTATTCCATTTTTTTTTAATTAATTACACCACTGTTGTTATTTGATACTTCTACTAAGCTTTCTCATAGAGAGGAGAAATTTCTTTTGATGCTTGCTAAGCTGAGCTGAGGGCCTCACTTGCTCTTGAGCTTTTCAATTTTTTGAGCTTTTTCCTCTGTTTGTGTGTTGCTTCCTGGCGCACGCATCACTGTCTCCGGCGAATTTATTTGTTAATTGACAAAAATGCCCCTCGTTTCACTTCCTTTCTTTGGCGTGCCGTGTCTGCTGTATTGTTGCTTTTTAATAACGTTTGCTTAGTCTTCCCAATCATTTTAGTCCCAGTGATGCTATTATGCGCCGCAGGAGTTCCAACTGCTTATCCTGCGCACGTTTTTTTTAATTTTTTTTGTGTGATCACCGGTGCCGGTAGTTTTTACAGATTGTGGGTCGGGGATGGGTTGAAATTGAAATGGCTGATATGCCCTCATTCTATTTGGTGCCGGGCTGTTGTGATTTTCTTTGACTATTGACTTTTTTTTTTTAAATTAAATTTTTAAAAAAGGGAGAAATCATGGAAAACTAAAACTATGGGAACTGGGGAAGTTTCTGTGATGTAGTAGTGACTAAGACCCATCTGATCTGAGTTTAGTTTGTCTCTATATCTATGGAGGTGTATAATTTATTTGCCCAATGGCGGGGTGTACTTTGTCACTTAAAAGTTCGAGGCTTTTCTGTTTTTTCTCGTCTTCTGATCCTTTCCTTTCTGTTTCTCATTGTCCCTGATTGGTTGCTGAGAAAACGGAAGCAAGGGGGAGAATCTGAATTTTTTTTAATTTATTATTATCAGAACATTTTCTCCTATTCATATCTAGTAAATGGTCTTATGCTGGATAAAATTTAGCTACAAATTTTGTTGTCATAAATATTTTAATAAGCCTTATTATCATGTTAATATGGGAACTATTTGACTATATATGGTTAAATGAATCAATCTTTTAGATAATCACTACAATGCCAAGAAAGTTAAATATCTTCATGTACGTAATTTATACTTCTTGAATTGCTAATTCTCTGGATTCTATTAAAGTCAAGGCTACTTCAAATTTAGCTTTCATTTGCATAATCCTTTCCTTTCATAGGCTTGTATACCATCAATTTATTGTATGATTTACCCATTGCACAGTTTGTATGATCTTCTTACCTGCCTTAAAATGACACAATCTTTACATGTCTTCACTTTCCTGTACCTTTTGCATCCTCAAGAATTCTAAGGATTTTCCAACATTTCCCCTAGTATATGCTTAATTTGAAAACAACTTTTTAGATATGATTGTCTTATCCCTATAAAATTTACATTTTGTTACTCATTATTCATAATGAAGTAACAGCGTGAAAGTGAATTCAAAATACTAAAACATAATGACATGAAAAAGAAAAGATCTCTATAGCTTTGTGGCTGACCCCAGACTAGGCTTAATTGGATTCAATTTGGTGACTGAAATATGTTTCAGTCCATATCATACGGTTGATAATTTGCACAGGATAGTTTCCTACAAAAGCTTTATGGTAACCAGAACTGATAGGATTTCTAGGTTTTTAGAGCTGTTGAGACAAGTTTCTGATTTTAGCTGCCATAACTTTTTTGGATCATAAGCCACATTTCATCTCACTAAGAGTTTGCTCATCTTTCACCAACTTAATCTGTGAGAAAACCTAAAATATGCATCATACAGCATTTTATGGTTTCTTTCCATTGAGTGGCTTTCCTAATGCTTACTGATACAGATATCTTTATCAAAATTTTAACAATTGTAGGATGTTGGAATAGGAAAACATCTATTGGATGTTATCTATTCATGTTTATATCTTTTAGCTGTTCATTTTGAATCTCAAGTTATTTTTGGCCTTGAAGATGTGTGTCAACATTATTTATTATTCTTGGTTTGCTGAGCCTTGATGATCATAGGTTTCTTTGTTGTCAGGATGAAACTGGGGTATACAAGAATCTTCTACAGGAAATTGCACAAAGAGTTGGTGCTCCATTGCCACAGTATACAACTTTCAGGTCAGGCTTGGGGCACCAACCTGTTTTTACCGGGACAGTTGAATTGGCTGGAATTACATTCACAGGTGAACCTGCCAAGAACAAGAAACAAGCTGAGAAGAATGCAGCAATGGCAGCTTGGTCATCTCTAAAACAATGTGAGTACCTGTTGAATTTTCATTGTATAAATAGTGATCTCTCTGCAAATCGAGGATGCTCAATAATTTATTTATTGATTTCCTGAAGAAAACTGAGTGTGTCGGTTAACCAATTAACACAGTCAAAAGGTTTCCTCCAATGGGAATTTCTTTTTACTTGGACATACAAAGCAGAAATATATGTATCACGGTACTACCTTTTTACTCTGAATTGTAATTTTGTGTGGGAGTCTGCTATTTGGTATCAATTTATTTCTTTGTCAAGACTTCAATGTCTTTCCATTTCGAATAGAACTGGACATCCTTTAAATTTCACTGCAAGCCCTTTCTTGAAATACTTTAGATGGTATTTCCCTTGTATTTACATCCTATGCATGTAAGTCGTATGTCGTCAAGAAGAGCTAAACATATTTTGTTCTCGTGGAATATTTCCATTGAGACTTGGTCTGCCTTTGGTAGTTTAAAGCAACGTCATTTATTTTTTGCTGACTTTTATCTCTATGTTGTTGACAATGCATCTCAATTAAGTGAATTTCTGCTTAAAGGGTAATTGTATGTTTTCCTTCTGGCCAGTGGCAAAAGAAGATGCAGGTTCCTTATCTGAACCAGAAAACAATGATGAGCTAGAACAAATCACAATAGCACGTGCCCTTTTGAATTACCGACTGAAGGAAAAGATGGTAATAGCAAACTCCCGCAACTCCCCAATACCATTTTCTAAAAAATTTCAAATCCAGAGCCCAAGGCCAACAAGTCCACAGCCTGCCCCAGCTACCACATCTAAAATCCTGCCTTTCATTTGCCCAAAGACAACTCCCAGAAATAGACCTTCAACTGCGGTAGTTGACAGACTTGTGCCACACAGATCCACATCAACTGCAACAAATGATAGAACTGTTGCGCCACAACAATCACAACCTCTAGATCTCTGGGCAACTCATCCTCAGAAATTCCCTGCTGCAGGAGCAGCTCCTTATGTCCCTATCCGACAATTTGGGTCGCATTGCCATGGTATGGCTCAACCTGTGAGAATAAGAAGTGTAGTGCCTGTCTTTGCTGCGCCTCAATGTCAACCACCATCACTTCCCCCTCAAGTGATGCGAGGACTGCCTCAACAAGCTCCTTCTGTCACCATTAGGCCAACTTCGCTAGTATATGCTGCTCCACCATCAGTTCGAAAAGAAGATCCTTTGAATGTTCAAAAAGATCCTCTGGCTGTTCGAAAAGAAGATCCTCTGGCTGTTCAAAAAGATCATCCAGTGGTTCAGAACGAAGATTCTGATACTGTTTCAAAAGATCATCTGGCTGTTGAAAAGGAAGATCCTCTAAACATTACAAAAGAAGGTCATCCAATTGCTGATGCTGCTGCTGCTGCTGCCCCCATGCCAAATAATTCACCTGCTCGAGTGGAGGAAACTGGAAGCACAACTATAGACAAGCTACAAGAATCCGAGTCAGTACAAAGATTGGAACAACTGAAAATATGATCATGGCTCGAGATTGCTGGTGTCATGGGAGAATCTAATGGTTTTCATGCTTGTCCCACTTTTGTTGTAGTATCTTCTCTCATCTTATTATATGAGTGTTTCTATTTTAACCTTTTCTTTTTTCTCTCTTATTACTGTTTTCCATTTTGTTCGCTTAGAAGCCACAGTTGCTGCAGTTTAAATTAGTACGGGCAGTGCCATGTCTTTGCAATTCAGAAGTTTGCTTATATTAGTGGTCCTCAGTGCATGGGCATATCATGGTATAGAATGATGTTGCTAAAGTTTTTCATTAAACTAAGTTTAGGGCTTTGGTCTGATTATTAGAGAGGAAATTATTTAAATTTTTGTTATCTCCTTGGAATGTATATTTGATTGCCTCAGTTCGCATTCTCAGGTTTAGTGATTTATTATTTACAATCTGTTGTGATTGGCAACAAAAAACTAGCAGTTAGAAATTCAACTTTTCAGTATTTGATCTAAGCATCTGTTTTCATCATTTTATTCGTGGGAAAAAGGAAACTCTAAGAGTGACAAAATGATAGCTTTCAGTTCCAATTTCAAAATATTGTTGCGTGTGGCCAAAACCCAGACCTGAAAGATAAATTTTCGATCAAAACAAAGGGACTGAGTTGCATCCATCCAATGGGTGGCTATCAAATTATCAGAGAAACCAGCCATTTGTTTCTTGAGAAAATGGATCTGATCCTCCAACAAAAAAGAAAAGAAATTAATTAGGGTCAATTTATGTTGTGAAATGTTTTGAATATTGAAAGAGTTAGTTTAAGAGCTATAAATTCTATATTAAAATCTTATACTTTCAGCCTAAGATATAACAAGTTTTATACCTTGACTAATTAGAATTTTAACATTTTTCCATAATACAATTTTAACATTTTCCTATGGTTGAACACTCCAATTCTTACTCCATCAACATTAGTCTAAATTTGATTTTTTTTTTTTCGTAAGATTATCAATAATTTTAATACGACATATAAATTATTTTTTTTAAAATTTTAAATTGTTCGCGTGAGTGGATTAGTTTCAATTATTCATGTTATAAATTTTGAAAGAATTTCACTTAAAAATTAATTTAAAGGATTAAACAAATTTCATATTAAAATTTCATGTTGATTTCTATTTCTTAATCATAATTGATTTAAACTTGATAGTTTTAAGATTAATTTATACAACATAGTTCTTGATTCCTGTACTTGCATGTTTTATTCTTTTAGTTGATCATCTCTCAGCAGAATAGTTCTTTTTAATATGTTGTGAACTTGTAATATTGATGGTATTAAATGAATCTTTGATCTTTGTGTTTAAAAAAAAGAGTGGGAATCCATAAATCAGTTTTTGAGTTGGATTTTTAATTAATTACAATTGGAAATCAAACGCAAGACAATCGTAATAAATAAGTGGGGTAGCCTCATATCCCTGTACCTGGATTATCATTTATATTAATTAATTTAGGTGGCCCCTAAGTTATCATAACATTTAGGCATTCTAGTCTAAATTCAAGATTGACAGTTCTTTTCTTTTTTTAATTTTTTTTTTATGAATTTAATGAAGATGAATTACTCTTTTTAATATACACCAGAATCACTAAAAGTAAAATTTTATTTTATTTATAAAATTTAATTTCGAAAACTTATTTAAAAAATACGCAGTTGATATCTTATTAAAAAAATAAATTAATTATTACTCAAATTAATAAATATTGAAGATATAACCAAATCAAAGATTATATAAAATTTAATCAAATTAACTAAATAAAATTAATTCAATACAAGTTAAATAAAATTATTTATGATTTAATTTGTTTCAAACTATAGTTAAATCTAATTTTTTTATTTAATTAAAATTTAAAAATATATGAAAAATAAAATAAATAAAATTTTATTTTTTATAAAAAATATTATATACAAGATCATATATCAATTACAATTTCAGTATATATTACAATTGTCATTACGATTAATATATAAAGTTAATTTTGTGGTACCTTTTTTAAAAATATTTTTAATTTATGAGTTAAATCAAACTTTATTAGTGTTGATTTATTTGATAGGGTTTCAATTATTTATAAATTAATTTAATTAGAAACATCAATCTCAAATGGATCAAACAAAAACAATTATTTTAAACTCATAACATTGGATTACAAATAAATATTGTTGACATTTGTTTTCTTTTTAACATATGTTCCATAAATCTATATATATAATAAAAATCAAATTAAAAAATTGTTAAAAACAATTTCATCATGTATTAAATAACTCTCTCTCTCTCTCTATATATACATATGAAGTTTACATCAATCTTTTTAATCACTACATTTCTAATAAATCCTCATTAGAGTATCATTTTAGTTGCTATTAGAAAATAAAAATTTGAGAGTGATATTATCCATTCTAAAACTTTTATAATTAGAATATATGAAATTTAATTTAAAAATAAATTTTAATAATTTATTATTAACATTTTCAACATAATGAATGATTTTTTGGTGGAAGGAGTATTGAGAGCTTCTAAATAAATATGAGATTTTTAATTTAAATTTCAATTGAAATTAAATTTTACTAAAAATAAATAAAAATCCATACCTCATTTGTCATATCAATGTCAAACATACTCTTAATAAATCATTAAACTTGTGATTTTCTTTAAATAAGGTAATATATAAAATAATTGACAATGTTAATTCTCAAATCCAAATCATCTAGTCAATGATGTTTAGCTCAAATGGATGAGTCCAAGATCTTGAAATTAAAAGATCTTAGATTTAATCTCTGCATACAATAGAAAATTGTTTGGATTTAATTCTACCCAATTTGAGCTATTAAAATTTATTTATCATTGTATTGATATTTACATATATTTGTAATTTATATATGACTTGTATATAATATTTTTTTAAAGAAAAAAAAAAATTCAAATCACTTTGTACAAAGCTGGCCGGCTCATGCAGATTGGATAAGATCCAAAACCATTTACAAGTTCAATTCAAAGCATTCAGAATAAGACAAGAAAAGAAGGCTGCAATAAGAGCAAAATAAATACCCATTTTCGGGAACTTCTTAAAATATAAAATCTTCATTGATGGGCTAATAATAAGAACTCTTTTGTCTAAAATTAAACTCGAATGCAAGATTATGTAATACTTTTTTATATTTTTCTTGCAGCTGGTGATATTCTAAATTAGTTTTTTTATGAGCAAAACTATAGTAGTTAGCCTTTATTTTCTAATTGCTAGCGAACCATTTATATACCATATAGACTTCTTTAATGGCTATGCTTAAACATTATATGTTTCAAGAGCTTAAGTCAAGTTTTTTTTTGACAATCGATATACATTAGCAATATTAATAATAAAAACTTGTTTGATTAGTGAAATAAAATGATATAAAGTTGCTATGTATTAAATAATTGTTGTGATGTCTCATAAAAAAAATTTCACTTTTTTTAATGTTAATTATTAATATCCTGATTTTTACGGAAATAATTTAATAACGTGAAATTTAAAAAAAAATATTTGGTTGATAGGTTCCATCTTGCATTCGACATAATTATTGCAGCCTTGAAGATAAAAAAGAATGTTGTCTTTTCCTTCAACTTCTTTCACTAGCAAACCTTTTATCTTGATCCAACCTCTTATAACTATATACATATATAAATTATATATATTTCTTTATATAGAAAAAATAGCCACAATTTTTGAAGTTTGAAATAGAATAGGTAGAAGTGAATAGCTCACAAGCTTACAAAGGGCTAATGATGAAGGAAAGGGGGCCTCTTTTCTACAAATAGAGGCACAAGAAAATGAGGGAACTTCACAAATATTGAGGCCTATATGCTTTCTTAACTTGTTATATTGTCATTTCCCGATTCATTGATTCCATTGAAACTATGCTATTACCTCTTAATGTTCTTTGTCCATAAATGGTTATTTAACTATTTTGAGTACAAATAATTTCATCTTATTAGCATATTTTTTTTAGTTCCGTTCACTTTCTTCATTCTTTTAAATTTCTTTTTCAATCTTCCAAAATCAATTGCTTTGACATTATTTTGTTGGATATTATAAATGGTTAAGTACTATTTGTTCCTTATTTTATGACTCAATATATTAAGTTTTCTTAACTTTTTAAAAATGTATTAACTTCCTCTTTCTAAATGTCATAATATACAACTAGAACCTTCCGTTCAATTTTATCGTTAATTAACTCTAAAATGATTAATAATGGTTATAAAAAGATAAAAATACTCTTATTCTTTATTTTTAATTAATAATATTCTATTTTTGTTTAAAAAAAATATTATTTAGGATTAAAAAATACATTTTCATATTTTTTAATAAATTTGAAAATAAAAATATATTTTATTTTATTTTTTAAAAAATAAAAAATAAAAAATATTTTTTTTTTTAATTTTCAAATTTGTAAAAAATATGAAAATAAAATTTTTATTTGTATTAAAAAATTTAAAAAGAAATAATTTAATTTCTTCTTAAATTATTTTTTTAAAATAAAAAATATTTTTGTTTATTTTTTATTTTTAAATTTGTCAAAAATATGAAAATAAATTTTTTAACCCTAAAAAATATTTTTTAAAGTAAAAATAGAATGTAATTAATTAAAAATAAAGAGTAATGATATTTTTATTTTTTTACTACCCTTAATGACCATTTTAAAATTGACTAATGATAAAATTAGATGGAATGAGATATTAGTATAACGAAACATTCATCATAAGGGAGTTAGTATATTTTTGAAAAATTAAGAGGATTTAATGTATTGGGAATAATAATTAACCTTATTATAAACTACAAACATCCAAATTATTAATATATTTTTGAAAGGTTAAAAACAATTAATGTATTGAGAAATAGTAATTAATCTTAATATAAACTATAAACATCCAAACTATCTAACCCAACTTCTTTTGTTGTTGTCAATTTAATTAGTTGAATCAAGTTTTAATTATTGTTAAAAATTAAATCAATATAATTAATAACCAATTAAAAACCATTATAACAAGTATTAGAATTAATAATATTAATTTAGCCATTTGATAGTGCTAAAAATAACAATTGAAAGCAAGTACATATCTATGATAGCAAGTTAATAATGTTATTAAATGTCAACATATATAAATATTAATAGTGCTTTTAAATATATATATATATATATATATTAGAGTTTGAAAATTTTTCAAGTATAAGAGTTTTTATACATCAGATAATAATGCAGTTAATTCTTGTAAGTATTAAATTTTTTTACTTTTAATGGAACGTAGATTACGATTTTTGAAGAGATTTTTTATAGTGGTGAATATAAATTCATATAAGGTATTATCAATTTAAAATTTATTTTATTCAATTGCTATAATAAATTGCTGATAAATTGATATATATAGTTGAAAATTAAAGAATGAAACATTGATTAGCATTTAATTTAAATATTTAATAATTAAAAAAGTATAAAAATTGATTCTTCAATCTTTCAATTATATATAACTTTAAATCATTAAACAAATCAGGTTTTAAAATGGTATTTCATCCATTATATTTATTTGCTCTCTATCTATGCAAGGAAGAAGAGAGGTCCCATGAAAATATTTGTCAGGGGACTTATACTCTTTTAAAAATTGACAATGTTACGAAAATAGACTTCTTTCAAGTGACCAATATATCAGTTAGATTTTAGGCCAAAGTCAAATATGTTTTTGGCCATGCACATCTTATGTAGAATGAACTAGGTCATTTTTCATACCCTTTGTTTATGTTTAAAATTGTTAAATATCACAGCGGCACATTTTACATTTGAATTTTCATCAGATCAAATTCTCTTAAACCAGCACCAATCACGCAGCATAAGTGATAATTAAATTAATTAATATGATATAAGTGTTGAGTATATTAAATAACCCTAATATATATTCTAATATAAATCCTAATAGATAATGAATATTTATAATGGATTTAATGGGTAAAAGTTCATTAACTAATTTAACCCTAATATAACCTTATATATGTAAACTAAGAACAGCATGCTAGGTATTCTAAATTAAATATCTAAGATATAATGTTTCAAACAATTACATATTACTTGACATAAAATTCTAACAATTTTGAAACATTATTTTTGTCTGATTTTGGATTCAAGATTTTGAAAATTTTCTAATTTTGATTTTAAGCATTCAAGTTTCTTGTTCTAATTTGAATTCTAGTTTGTTGTTCTTAATTCAAGTTATAATTTGATTAATTAAATAATCAAGTTTGTTGTTTTTTATTCAAGTTCTAGTTTGATTAATTAAATAATCAAGTTTGTTGTTCTTGATTCAAATTTTAGTTCGATTAATTAAATAATAATAAAAAAAGAAGCCTCCTGGTCATCCCATCGAAACCCAGCAATGGAGATCGGTGAAGCAGAGAAGATTTGAAATCGGTTCGATTCAAATCATCAGTTTGATTCAATTGGTTTGATTCAGATGTATTTGTTCAAACTTTCCTTCTATATAATTTTTGTTATTTAATTGTCTATTTAAATATATAGAAGAATAGATAAACATGTTTCGATTGAGATGATCAAACTGGAAACTTTTAGTGGATCTAAATTTAATTCATGGATAAGGATGGCAATAGGATAGGGAATCCCCGTTCTCCGCGTAGATTTGCCCCAAACGGGGTGGGGATTCCCCGATTTGCCTTCCTATGGGGCAGAGATGGAAAATATTTTTTTCCCGTTAGCAGGGACGGGGTGGGGACGAGGAGTGTATTCCCCACTCCGTGGGGATCCCCATCCCTATTCCCGTGAGAACCCGTTATTATACTTAATTAATTATTATATTTATTTAATTATTCCTTATATAAAATTATATCAATTAATAATATATATATATATATAAGGAATAATTTGTTCAAGAATAATTCTTATGAGATTGTTGAAATTTATTGAAAGCACTTATTAGATTAAATTTGTTCAATTACTCATACTTCAATGTATGCTGAATTTGTAATGTTTTATTAAAAAATATTACAGAATATTTTTGATGTATTAAAATATTTATATTTTAATTATGTTTGGTTGATTTTTGCGTGTTTGAATTTATTAATATTTTCTAAATAATTTTTTTTTATATTTTTAACTATTATTTATGAATTTTATAAATATAAATAAATTTAGTAATACAAAATTTAAGCGAGGAATGAGGATCCCCATGGGAATGAGGACTAGATTATTCCCGTATGTGAAATGGAGACGGGGATAGGGATTTCCCGCTAAAACGAGGGTAGGGATGGGGATGATTCCCTCGCCCCCGCCCCGCCCCGTTACCATCCCTATTCCTGAAAGCAAAAGACTCAATTTGGACTGAAATATGAAAATATATTATACACTGTTTTGAGTACCTTTACTGATATGATAGAGTACGTTGATGAATTTCAATGGAATAAAGACGATGACTTTTGTAAGGACTATTTATTGAATTATCTTTCTGATCAGCTGATAGAAGTTTTTAGCAAATACAACACTGCTAAAGAAATCTGTGATAATTTAGATGCTCAATTTAAAAAAGATGAAGAATTGTCTAAAACACACCTAGTTGACAAATTCATAGATTTTAAATTTAATGAAAATGTGAAAATCACTGCTCAAGTGACTGACTTAGAAAATCTAAGATCTAAATTAAATAATGAAAAGATCATCATTTGTGATGCCTTCTTAGTTTGGGCAATAATTTACAAACTACCTTCTGTATGACGCACTTTTAAAACTAAAATATATAGAAAAAAGGTGCAAGTTGGACTAGATGATTTCAAACGATTCATCATAATCGAAGATAAGAACAGAGTTAAAAATAACTTGAAAATAGCCAGACAACAGCAGTCGACCGCTAACACAATCACATATTCCAATAAATTTTCTAGGAGATCTAAGTTCATAAAAAATGAACCCCCCAAGTTGGAGGCCAAAAAGACTATTTCTAAGAAGAAAAGGGACAAGTGCCACAACTGTAGGAGATGGGGTCATTTCATTGCAGAATGTAGGGCTCCTCTAAAAACTAAATCTAACACACCAAATAAAGAAACAAATATGATAGTATAAAATACTGAGTCTCAGAATTTTATTGCTATGATCAGAAAAAGTAGAAAGGCCAGTACTTCTCCAAAATGATGGTTAGATACAGGAGTCACATGTCATGTTTGTAAGAATAAAATGCAACTTGATGTGCTACTGAAGTCAACGAGACTATCATTATGGTTAGTGGAGATAAAAAAAGTAGTGATTCATACTAGTACAATAAACATAGAGCTTTGTTCAGGTAAAATTCTAACTCTAAAAAATTTTAAAGTAGTTCTATTTATTTTAAAGAATTTAATTTCTACCAGTCTTTTAGATATTGCTGGCATGAACACTTTAATTTATAATAGTAGAGTAACTTTCTCTGTTAATTCTTGTTATTTGAATGTGCTTATTTGGTAGGTGGTATGTATAAACTGAGTTTAGCAAATGAAATAGTTAGTCATATTAGTTCAAATTTAATTGATCCAAAAATATTGCATAATCAATTAGTATATGTGAACTATAAGAAAACGGCTAAACTATC
>CANXYC012293072.1:0-65121 GCA_948193065.1 Aleurites moluccanus
TATTTATTTTTAAAATTTAATTATTTAATTAAATAAATTTAATACTATCATGATTTTAATAAAAATACTATTAACTAGTTTTAGGTATTAATTTAAAAAAAAAATTACTTACAGATATTGTGCTAACTAGAATAAAAAAAAATTGGAAGTCTGCACTTTTAAATTAATTTAATAAAAAAATTAAAAAATATTAATTTTAAAAAAATAAAATAAAAAATAAAAATATAACGCAATTCTTGGATGCGCTGCGTCAGTAGCGCGGGTCTTAAATACGCTGTGTCAGACAGTGTGGACCCTGCATTAGATAGTGCGGGTATCAAATACGCTATTGGTATAAATCGATAATAATAATAGATTTTGTTATAAAATGATAATTTTTTTTTATTTTTTTTTTTAAGAAAAAAGCTCAAGTATCAACGTATATATGTGAAACTATATTGATTTATTTATATATATATATTTTTCCATTAAAAATTATAATTGTGCCCAGTCAAGCTTTACTTACTTTATTCAAGTTATTCAGCCCGATTTTGGACCTAATTAGGCCCATTCAGGATACATGGGCCGTAATTGTTACTAAGGCCCATCGCTTGGCTCTTCCTAGAGCTGTAAGGGGATAGTTGGGTTTCAGGTTTTCCACTTTTTAATCGCTCCCTGATAACAAAAATAGAAAATAAAAGGCAAATAAAGGTTTTTTTTTTTATTTTTTTTTTTCACATTTTAACATAATCTAATATAAGTACATATATAATATGTATAATAAATTTAAATTCAATTTTTCTTTTTTAATATTTAAAAAACTTTATTTTAACAAATATTAATAATGATAATATTAAGGGTAAAATTATAAAATTTTATTGAAGCCAAAACTAATAGAAAATAAATAAAAAATAAGAATTTTTTCCTAAATTTACTGATAATTTATGTTTCAAGTAATAATAATTAATTATATGTTTTCATTAAAAATTTTAATTAGTTAATTTAATATTTAAAGGATGATTATTAATTAAATAATTATAATATGTAAAATTATTTATAAAAATTTTAAAAATTAATTAAAATTTAAAAAGACTAATTAAAAATTATACTAATTAATTAGAAGTAATATAAAAATTTTTTTTTAAGTAGTTTAGAAGTGCTGCAACATTTTGTTTTCCCAATGCTTAAAAAAATGCCATGTTAAAATGTCACATCTTCATTTATTTTAAGAAAAGAAAATTTTGAAAATATTTCATATATTTTCTAACGTTTAGAGTGCTTAGGAAATTTAGTTAATATAAATATTATTCTAATAAAAAAAAGACATTTAAAAAAAAAAACTTATTTTTCAAAATTTATCAAATTTATTTTAATAAAAAAAAAATAAAATTACAAACTTATTACTCTATTAATTTAGTCATTAATAATAATAACGGTTTATCATTATCGATTATCCGCCGTAGTCATTATGAATTATTTTTAAATTTAATAATATTTTTTTAAATTTAATAATGTTTATATTTTTATAAATTAAAATTTTAATTAATTTTTAATAATATAACTAAATAAAAATTAAATTGTTTGAAAAATATTTAAATATAAATTGTTTTTCTTTAAAATAAATGAAGCCCAAACTCTATAAATTTAATCGATGCCTTTTATATTCTTTATTATTATCATTATCGATTGGACTTGATTATTAGAGTGGACGCACACAAAGAGTTTTGAACAGCGGCTTTTCCATATTTTGCGGCTACAGTAAAGGAGAATAGCATCGTAAGCCATTCCTGGAATAGCTTGGGCCCAGTCCATGAAGAATTTAAACGACGCCGTTTCAAATTTCTTTAAATTTCTTTTATAAAAAGAACAATTTTTTAAATCATCAATGGAATATATATATTGACAAAAAATTTAAAATAAAGTTTTTGATATTGAATAATATAAGTATTCAAATATTTAAATTGTAAAATAATTTGAAATTTTAATAATTTATTATTCTAGGAACAATTTTAATTTCATAAAAATTTTCTAAGTAACATAATAAATATTTGAAGTTTTAATGTTTAATATATTATCAAGCATTTCTTAAGAATTGCTAGATGCAACCTTAAAGGTCTCAACTAGTAGGTTAAAGGTATATTTGGCATTAATATTTAAATTATCGTTAAGAAAAATATTTTATTACATATATTAATTATATATTATTAAAATTTATCGTTAAGAAAAAATTATTTTCATTTCATCTTATATTTTAAATCTAAATAATTATATATTTTATTATCTTTAAAATATAAATAATAAAATTTTTATTTTTCTTACTTTTTCTCTCTTTATATTATCTATTATTTCTAAAAATAATCGGGTTAATTTAGCTATAAAATTATATTATTTTCGATGGAATCTTTTATTTCTTACCAGAAATACCAAACTTTGTTTGTCAATTTTGTTTTTTGTTTTTTTTTCCTAAAAGAGTAATTAATATTTTTTATTTTATTTTGTGGAAGATGAAAAGAAAAAATAAAGCTTATTTATTGAATAAAATATGTTTAGAAGGGTCAAGTTCAATTGTGCTTCTTTTTCATGTTTCATTTGTCTTGTTGCTTAACAACAAACATAGTTAGTAGTAGAAGTATTTGCATGTGCAATGTTTTTGCTTTGACTATTTGACTATTTTGACATTTTTCAAACCATGAGATTATATTATAAATATATATTTAGGAAAATTTGTTTTTCTTTTTTTTTAATTAAAAATAAAAAATAATAATATAAAGTAATCTCTTTATTTTTCTCACTTTATTATAATGTACATTAATTAATTGTCACCAACAAGTTTAAAAATTATAACCCATTAGATTTGCAAAAGACTAGCATTGCCTTCAAATTTTAAAATACTTTTATGGTTTTCACATATTTTTCTTCATAATATTTAGAAGAAATTTTCCATTGAAATTTAACATTGCCTTAATAATTGACTCTAAAGGAAACGGTCTTCTAGTGTTTCTAGATGCATTAGACTATAGGAAAATTTTAAAAAATAATTAAAAAAAAAAAGGGCAAGAAGAAAGCATGTAGTAGAACAAACCCAACAACTAAGCATTGTTTTTCAAATTTTTTCGTTTTAAAATCCACCCATGAATTTCTTAAATGTAAAGTATAAATTTGGGTCATTCTATTAGTTATTAATTCATAATTAAATGTTTGTCTTATAATATAAAAAATTATAAATTTAAATCCTGATAATTTATTCTTTTAAGAATTTACGACGAATTAAATAAAAATAAACTAATTATAAAAATGTATAACTATATTGACTATTACAATGGAAGAAAAGTATAACTTTTAACCACAACTAATCTAAGATAAATATCTAACTTTTACCTTTCAAATTCAAAGGCCAAAGATTTGAAAATTTACATAAGAGAAGAGATAAGGCAAGTAAGCCATAAAAAATAAACCTTTTAATTATTTTAGACAATTCCAAAATTAAAAGGAAAGAAAAAAAAATTATTTTGAGGAGTGAAAGAGGTGATTAGGAATTTAGGTTTGAGAAAGTTATTTAAATGAACAATAGAGTGGCTAAATTGGACTTAAAATACTTCACTAGTCTTAGTCAAATGTGAAGCATTGATAATTTTTTTAAATAAAAAGATAAAAGAAGTTGAAAAAGATGATGAAAGGAGATTGACTTGGTAATGTTATATAGTATTAATTAAGCAATACTTTTGCTCTAATAATGATAATATTAGAGTCAAGTTATTGTCAGAATATGATTTGTATTAGGATAAGAATAAGATATTTAATATTTTATTTGAAAAAATTACCTTTTATATAATAATATATTTTAAATGAGTATACACAAAATTTTGATGTAAATATTAGTTTTTATTTTTATTTTTAATAACTATATTAAATACATTTAATTATTTTTTTTTAATGATAATTATTAATTTTTATGTAGTTATTAGATAATTATTTACAAAAACTCTAATTTATAATTTTTTTAAATAATTCATATTTATTTAAATAAAAAATTAAATTATCATATTAACAGCTATAATAAATAATATTTTTATCAAATACTTGCAATAATTAATTATCTGCTAATAACTACTAATTATTAGCTATTAGTTACTAGCTAACAGTTCACGACTGTTACAAATAGTTTATATATATATTTTTAAGCATAAGTAAGGATGAGAAAAAAGCGAGAAAACCAAAAAATAAAAATCAAATTGAATCGAACTTAGTTTGGTTGGTTATGTTCAATTCAATTCGATTAAATTTTTTGAAATTTCAGTCAATTTGATTCAGTTTCATTTTCTTTAAAGAAAATTTAAATAATCGACTCGACCGAAATATATATGTATTTATATTTATATTTATTTATTTTTTTAAAAATATATATTTTTAATAATTTTATATTTATTTAATTTAAAAATTTAAAATAACTGAATCAAAATATGTTGATTCGATTCGATTTAAAAATTTTCAATTTAATCGATTTTATTTAAATTTTAATTTGAATCGATTTATAAAAATTCTGATTCAATTTATTCAATTTGTTCGATTCAAGACCAATTGCTCACCCCTAAGCATAAATTTTTATATTTTTGGAAGGGTTTTTAGAATCACATAATTTCAATTTTATTTCTTTTTAAAATTGTATAAACTTCACTTCCGTGTCATATTGATGATGATGGTGGTGGTGGTTCTTCCCGCTCATCCCCTTCTCCGATGGTTGAGCCCAGTGAAATCGATCTCACTAAGCCATTTTAATTTTATTTTACAAAATAACACGAATCATTTGATATTAGTGAAGGAGTATGTTAGAAAAATATTAATAATATTTATTGATTTAACTAAATTAATTATATATTTTTTAATATGTGTGAAAATGAAAATAATTTTTTTTTTATGGAACAAAGGGAGTATATAAATATATATGGCCTATCAAAATTAGATCAACTAATTCAATGAAAGAGGCAGCTGCTTGCATTAATCAAAATTATGGGTTCTCACTTCACACAAAAGTAGTAGTAGTAAAAGTCTCATTTTTGTATTTTTTTACTTATAAATAAAATTAATTTGTTAATTATTTAATACATATTAAAATATAATTTAATAATAAATACAGAGACGGATAAAGGTATGGGTAAAGAGCACGTGCTCTCTTTAATTTTAGAAAATTTTCAATAAAAAATTAATATTTAATCCCTAAATTTTGTAAAATTAATAAAATGATTATTTTATTTTAAACTTTAATTTTTTAATTTTTAATAAAGTATTATTTAATTATTTATTTTTTGCCCCTTAATTTTTAAATTTTTTTAAAATAAATTACTATTTAATTACTAAAATTAATAAAATTATTCATTTATTTTTAAAAAATTAAATTTTTAATTTTTAATAAAATATTATTTTATTTTATTTTTTTCTACATTTTTCTTTATTTATGAGAGGGGTGTCTTTTCTTTTTAAAAATTTTGAATCCGCGTTTATATAAAGTTTGAAAAATGAATTCAGATTAGATTCCATTACATGATGAAAAGAAAAAATAATGATTTTTCCGCGTTAAAAAAAAAAAAAAAACAATTCAGAGCAACTTTTGGGTGATATGTCTCATAAATTGTTGCCTAATAAGTAATAATTATAATTTCTCAAAACTTTAATAAATTAAATCCGCACTAGAGAGAGGTACGGTCCAAAACATTAAATTAAATAATAAAATTAAAAAAAAAAACATTATACTAAAGTTGACAATTTGTGATCATATATCAATCATAATGTCAAATCTATATTTGTATATAAATTCTATATAAAAGATTTTATAAGGTAAAATCCTTTTTTTTTTTTTCTCGTAGCAATTATTTTTAAATAATTTTTTTTTTTACTGTACCACATTCAATGTTGGGTACTAAGTAAAGTGAGAAAACACCAACTTCAAAAGGCTGCGGATTGATTGTAGATTAAATTAAAATTATCATTAATTAAAAAATATAATATTTTTATTTTTTAAATCTTATCTAATTCATTTTAAATATATCAAACTGATTGGATCAATATTTTTAGAACCGGATCGATTAAAAAATCAATAAAAATAGAAAATTAGAGAATTAGAGAATTAGAAATTTGATCTGAATCGAACCGATTAAATCGAAAAAAATCAATATACACACACATATATATATAATTTAGTATTTATTATATATATAATGAAAATAAATATAACTTGACATTTATTATTTTTATCAAAAATTAAAAAAAAAAACTAAAAAAAAATCTGATTTACTTGAATCAGAAAAATTAGTTCTGTTCGACCGATTCACAGGAGATTCATCGTTTTTTGGAGACTGACCGGACTAATTCTTAGTTTAGTTTTCGATTTTCTGATTTGACTAGTCGATTCAGTCCGATTTTGACAACCATGGATTGGATTGATTAATTTACAAATTATTCAGCTTTGTTGTAAAACAATTCATCTTATTTTAAAAATCAATTTTTATATATATATAGTTATGGATGAAATCGGAGTTAAATTAATAATTTAAAAAAAAAAAATCCTTACTAATAGCTAAATGCAATTACAAAGTTTTTTTAATTAATTAAATTTTACTCGAGAATTTCAACTCAAAACTTTATGAATCTGAAGACGATTTTAAGGTTATTAAACTAAAAAAAGCCGGTTAGAAATCTAATAAGAAAACTGAAATGGAGACACAGCTCAAAAGGATCTATTGGTGGAAAGCTGCAAGGGAATATAATCAAAACCAATATATATAGATTTGGGTCTTATTCATGATTTAGGAGTTAGGACCGTTTCCATTGAAGCAATTTCAAAGGCAAGTGGTTCCCAATAGAAAAGTGTAGAACAAATAATAGTTTCATATTATAATATGAATAGAATAATAGTCCTATATATATAATTTCAAACACCTTATCTCATAAGTAATCATTTAAAATAATTAAGTTCAACTTAATACAACTATACAAGCATTTGTATATAATTATTCTACAATTGAGAACCACCAATTTATTTAATTTGACTTGTATTTGTGTACTAAAAAAATTATCAAGATAATGATTAGAAGAAAAATGAGGGTAAGGGTTACAAATATAAATCTAGTATTTTAATTCCTATAGGAATCTTCATAATCACCATGCATGCATCATTACAAAAAAATTTGTTCCTTGACAACTTTCAACTAAATTGTTAAATCTATATTTAGAATGTAGGGAATTTGTCACTTAAAGAACTTCCAACTCAAGGTGTGTCATATTCTATATGGAGAAGGTAAGAAATTTTGTTAAAACTCAAAGGTTTATAATATATAGTTTGCATGCATGATGTCAAGAATAATGAAGATTGAAGAAAAAGAACTAAAATGTGTTGAAGTTTTAACAAACTTAGATGTGGTCAACAATTATACCCTCCTTTATTAAGGCTTTTGTTTATACAATATATAAACAGAAGCTAATTGATTAGATAATTTTCCAATGAATCTAGCTATATAAATGGTATCAAGCCTACCATAAGCTAAATTACCTAAGAAAAATTCCTTTATTTCTTAATTGCATACTTCTCAATAGATGAAAAAAAATGCTTTGTAGACTTAGGACTCACTACCTTCCAAAAACAACCTCTCCATATGCATGTCAATTATCACAAATCTAACTTGCTATACCTAACTCTTAACTATAGTAAGAGTTGCATGCTTGGTTGTTCACCAAGTAATAACCAATATCTATCAATGTCATGAGGATGGCATAAATTCACACATAATACTTGATAAATTAGTAATCTCTATTATATAATAATTTTCTACGGTTTCGATTTAGATAGATAGACTAAAATTAATATTTAATTAATTAATATTTTTTAATTAATAAAATTTATTAGTTCAAACGATAATTTATAAATATTTTACTTTAGGTCACATTTTCTTAGTAACTAACCATTCTTAGCTTTTATCTACAAGATTGTTCAATGCATGTGAATATAGAGAGTCAAATCCAAACTTGTAACTATGTTCTATCATATGCTTAATAAAAGTTTTCAAATGCTTCGTTATATATCTATAAGAATAGATATCCATCGAATCAATCAATTTTGACATTATTATCGTTTTTTAAAATTATAACGTTGAATAGTTTAATAATTAACATGCATGCATGTATATACATATGTATAATCCTTCGTCATTATAAAATTCCCATGTGCAAGCATGTGCAACCCTAAATATGGATCCATTTGGGTTAATTAGTTCAATAGTTTCTACAAGTTTTAGCATGTACTATTATACCGATATATGTTCATCATGTGGAAGGAATATTAATAGGTAAGACTCATGTCATGAATTTCGGCTCCTTCACTTGAAACTTCATCTTGTGAGAGATGATGTAAGCTTCCAAAAATTTACATGTAAATGGCTCTCTTGGACACAAATACTTTACAACTCCCTTCTATCAAATTACTTTAGATGTATCAATTCAATCAATACCAATAATGCTTACTAATTGTAAATTAATGATAGAAACTTTGGAGGTTTAGTAACAAAAAATTTAAAAATATAGGTCTTAAGATTGAAAATTGATTAAAAAGGAATGGTGTTATCATAAAATTGACTCAAACATTAAATCTTACCAACATTAACACATTATGACATAGTTGGCATGGATGTATAGTGGACATTTTAGGGTTTGTTTGGTTTAGTATTGATGTTCAATGACTAGTAGTCAATTGTACAATTGTAAATAATTATAGAGTATTTGATAATTGAAATTAGAATTAGATTGTCTCAAAAATTAGAGTTAGATTGAAAAATGATAAATAAAGATAATATTTTATGTAGTTCAAAAGCTATAAATTCTACCTTTTTGATATTAAAGCTAGTTTTTAATATAATTTCAAAACTTAGTGTTTGAAAATATAATAATTGGTTTTTAATTTTTTATTTTATTTTATCAAATACTCTATATTAACGTTTGGATGTTCAACTGTTAACAACTGACTTCCAAAAGTTGAGCCAAGCTGATACTTAGTAATATATAGTAGTATTAGACCTTGTTAATGCTAACTAGCATGTGGCTTAACATAACATAAAATGCTTTTAAATATAGAACTAATTCTGATACTAAGTTTATTAAAACACTTAAATAAGGTGATGTTTAATAATTAACTAAATATCTCTTAATGGATTAAAATTTGAATAATTTAATATTGAATACCTCTTAATTATTCATATTCTAATATAACTTTAATTTATTTAAAATTGTTAAAATAATACAATATTTTTATTAAACCATTATAATTACTTACCGATTAATATATTATTTCATTGAAAGGCTATAAAAAAAAAAAAAAAAAAAAAAAAAAAAAAGGTTAATCTGACTTGTAAATACTTTTAGAGGCCCAATAAGAGGCCATAAAAATTACTTTGGTCGTTGGATTTAATTAATTATTTTTTATTAATTTAATTAATTAATTAATTAATTTTAAGTCAGTTGGCCCATAAATTATGAAGGCCAGTAGCTAACTTTATGTTGGGGGTTTAACAAGTGCACGAATCATTTATATAAATAATATTATGTGAGTGAGTATCGTGTCTCATATAAAAGCGTAGTTAAGTATTAAAATTAAATATTTTTAAATTATTTAAAAAAAATAGAATTGATTGTTGAAATAAAATTAAAACAATATTGAAAATTAAAAATAAAGTAATTTTTAATTTTGAAAATTAAAATAATTTTAATAAGTCTAAAATTTAGATTTCGTCAATTATTCTTTTATGATTCTAACTTATGATTGATTGAGTGTTGGATTTAATACAAACTATTTAATTTTGTGCAAGTGGGTTGCAATACTTACTTATTTATAAGTCCATTTATGTATGAGCTCATGGATTTTAATAAAAATATTAATAACACTTCATAAATTTTTATTACAATTTAAGAGTTTAATCCTAAAACTTCTAGATGCAATAAGAAACATTAGAAATGAGATTCAATTAGGTTTAAATTTCAAGAAAAAATAAATAATAAACTCATATTTTAATAAATTATTATAGCCCACTATATATATAATATTAATAAATTATTAATTTATAATATAAATGATCCTATGTAATTATATATGAATTTTTTAAAAAATATTATTTTATTAATTTATTAAAATTATTAATTTAGTCTATTTATTTAAGTCGAGACTGAAGAAAATTATTATATAATATAAATTATTAATTTATCGAATATTAATTTATAGAGATTTTACTGTAATACATTTTTTTTTTTTAATGTATGCGAGAATTATCAACCGTTGAATAGAAATTTCTCAATCAAATGAATAGTAGAAAATTCTTGAAAAATCAACAAACTAAAATCATTTCCAATTTTATTGTATTATTCTCTAATGTTCGTTATAGTTGACGAGCAGTATTGGAAGTTAGACTCAATCTAAAGAGATAAACATATATTGACTTTGAAACTTGCTCTGTTCTGTTAACACAGCACATTTTTAGTCAAAAAACACACACAACGCACAACTTCTTCCCGTTTAAGCATGGAAAATAATGTCATGTTGGGTAAGAGAAATACAATATTTTGTCTTTATATATTAATATTCATTTTTCTCGAGAAACAAACAAATCGAGTAGTGAAATATATCATCATCAATTTTGTTGCCGACAGGTAATAACATGTTGTGCACTTGTTAATGATCAAGTTAACGTGGAGTGCACGTGACTTTCTTTTGCTAAAACCGCGTTTAAGAGGAGACAATTGCTATGATTGCATATTATACTTTTACAAAGGCTAAGAAAAAAAAAAGAGCCATTTTTAAGAGATCAATTACGATTTGACAAACACGTGCAATGCTCAATTATTATATAAATATTAATATATATTCTTTTTAATTATTTTACTATAAATAGTGAAAAATTTAGATCTAATTATTTTGATATTTTATTTAATAAAATTATTTAAAGAAAATATATTATAAATATTTTAAAAATAATTAAAATATTAATAAATAAATAAAAAATATAATTAATTAAGTTAATAATTAATTTGGATTGTGATGTATATATATAATTAATTAAGTTTACATTTGGTAAAATTATACGTGAGAATAATAATTTTATAATTTGGAACTAAATAATAATTTTTAAGTATTTTTGAAAATTAAATATATATTTAAATAATTTATGATAAAAGGAAAATAATTATTTTTTAAATTTTAACATGTTAAAATGAAATATATTTTACAAGAATTTTATTAACTATTTATTTATAATTTTTAAATATAAAATAAATATTTTATAAATTTTTAATATATTTAAATATATTAATAAAATAAAAAAAAATATTAAAGATATAATGGACAAAAGGGTATTTTGTCCTATTTTTATAATTTTATAATCATATTTATATTTTTAAAAAAATATTAATATAATATTTTTATTATAATTTAAAAACATATTTAAATATTTTTTCTTATTTATATATAAATTCATTCAAATGCGAGTAGAATAAACATTACTCTCATTACACTAAATAATTTTTTTAATATATTTTGGTTAGGTTTACTGGATAAGTGTATTTAGTAAATATCTAAAATAAAATTTGAATTCAATTGTTAATAATATAAAATTATAATTGAATTGTTAAAGTTGAATTTTCTAACTAATTGTTTATTTTTAACCCTAATTATAGTTGTTAATACATAATTGTAATCACGTTCACAAGAGGACAATAAGAGTGATAAAGGACAAGGCATAGGACGGTTCCACGGCCATAATTTGTTTTTGCTCCACAAATACTGTAGTTATGAATTTTTTCAATTTGGATGTTTTGTCTTATGTCCTATTTTATATTTTATAATTTTTTATATAATATAATATTTTTTTTAAAATATTTTCTTAGTTAAAATTTTTTATAAATAATATGATATATAAAAAAATATATGAAATAAAAAATAAAATATCAAATAAAACATAAGATTCAAACTAAAATTTTTCATTATTATTTATATTAATTTTTTTTTATCTATAATTTAAAATTATAATTATAATATTAAAATATAAAATGATTAATATTTAATCTTTGTTTGAGAGGGGTTGTCCCTGATGTGTAGGCTTTTTAGAAACTAAATTTTTTTTATAAAATTATAATATTATAGTATTTTTTATAACGAATTCAATGATATAATTTTTATATAAAATAAAAATCAAATAGATTCAAAAAATCAATATAAATGTATTAAATTTAGACAGTTAAAATCTAATGGTATAATATTTTTAGATCCATTTAATTTTTATTTTATATAAAAAATATGTCATTGGATTCGTTATAAAAATTATTATAATATTATGATTTTTAAAAAATTTTATAAAAATTTTTTAATATTTAAAAAACCTACACAGCAAGAGCCGATGTGTTTTTGACACATTAACTCCCTCAACCTTCAATCACTCATCATTAATAGTTAACATTTAAAATCATTTAAGTTAATTTTGCATCATGAAAAAGAAAAATCTAAAATAGTACTTGAATTTGGATTCGAGTTCAACTTTATTCTGACCATCAAATTTCAGTCTGGATTTTATGTCTGATTTTAAATTTCCATTCGAGTTCAACTTTTTTAGTTTTATTTCTAATTTCATTATACATAATTTTTTTCATTAAAATTCAAAAATAAAATTATTATAATGCAGGAAATTAATTTGACCATGTTAGGGAGGGAGGTAAGCCATCCCATCTAAAAAAAAATTCAATTAACTTGTAAAATAAAATTTATCTGACCCAATAATCAAACCCAATTTTTTACATAAAAATAATGCCAACCATCCAAATACAATATTTTATACAGAAAAATGTTATCGACCTAACCAGAATTAATTTCATGGCTTTTCTAAGACTGTGTGAAGCTTCCTTGCTGCCTAAAAAAGAATCCCTGCAATATCCCAGTGGAGAATTCATGTCCCCTCAATGTTACAGTAAATAAAATTACAACAAATTTATGTTGTAGTCTTGTTATTGCTTGAAAACGATTAAACTTTTGTAAATTAATTTGTCGTTTAGGTAAAAAACAAATTAAAAAGAGAAAGAAGATTTAAATACAATCACGGCTTCTGCAGATTTAAATACAATCACAGCTTCTGCATCAAAGGTCTGCATTAGACAAATTAGTCCTGGCTGATCGTATCTCAACATTATCTGGGGCTAATTACCTTCCAAAACATTATTAGACTAAAGAAATTTCCCATGAAATTCACTTTTTTTGTGCACTTGAAAGGTCAAGATTTTGAATTCCTCTCACACTTGATACATAGAGGAGAATAATTCTGGCCCACAAATGTTAATTATCTCACGTTTTTCTAATATTTTAATCAAATAAATCATTATAAATTATAATAACCTTTTAAATATGAATTTTCTTTTTCTATTATTTTAAAATTTATTATATTATTATACTTTTAGTTGTAGTATCATTATTGAATATGTAGGGTGTTTTTAAGGAGTTTTGAAGTTTTTTTTATTAATTAAATTTTTTTTAGAATTTAAATTCATAATCTTATAATTGAGAAGTGGGCTCGAATATAATTATAAAATATTTGATATCATATATATATATAATAACTTAAAATTTAATTACTTTTGTTAAATTATTGAAAAAATATCATGAATTTCTATTTTTTATTAAAAATAATATATTTTACTTCGAAAATAAAAATATAAAAATATACATCAAGAAATAACAAAATAATAAAATAATTATATATTTTTTTAATATTATTTAAATGTGTTGATAGAGGATTTAAAACTAGCTGTTCAATAAAAAATATGTTCATCTTAGTGACTATTAAGTTAAGAATCGGTGTGGACAAGTTTGATTATTTGAACATTAATAATAAATTTCAAAATCAATTTGAAGACTACAAATAATTTAAGAGAATAATTTCTTTTTATAAAAAAATATAAATTACTTTTATAAAAAATAATTAGTAAATTACTTTAAGAGAACCAATAAAAAATAACAACAATAATAAATTTATGTCAAAAAATAAACATATTAATAAATTTAAAGAGATTTATAAATAGAAAATTTACTTTAAGAAAGAGAAAAAATCATCACTAATCAAAACGATCATCCAAGAAAAAAAATTAAAAAAAAAACATAGAGAGAAAAAAGAATGAGAGTTACTGAAAATATAGTAATTATTTTTGCTAAAATACTATAGTATTTTGTTTATATATATATATATGAATTTAATTCCCTAAATTATATTTAAATGTATTAATTAGGTTTATATAATGAAAAATGTGATATCTTGTAAAAAAAATTTCCTTATATGATTACATTCATGTACCTATCACTAATTCACAATTTCTTCAAACAATAATTATTTAAGAAAAAAGGAAATTTCAGTGGCAGAGTTGGTACGGAACCTGATCCTATCAAGGTCAAACTAACGTTCAAATTAGTCCACATTATGAAGAACATGAATGAAATAAATAAATAAACTATAACTAAATCAAGGCTAGATCTTATTAAATATAATTGATTAATTGAACATTTAACTGTTAATATTATTTCTATTTAATGATTTAATATTGAAAAAATATATAATTTTTTTTTACCACATAATATTTGAATTCATAAAATTTAATTAATTTATGTTGGAGTTAAAAAAAATTTATAAAAAAATAAAATTTTTTCAATATTTATTTTTTATCATAATGTTTTATTTAAAAAAATATATAATTTGAATCTATTATTATATTATTTTTAATTAAGTATAAAGAAACTTAAGTGCTAGCTCCAAGTGTCACATAGCAAAAGTATAAATCAATAGATGGGTCAAAAGTTAATTTGACAAGGCATTAATCCCTAAAACAACAATAAATTTCAAGTAATAATGATAGTAGGTGACCATAAAGTTGGTTTAATTAAGAATTCAGTAATGATCAGTACAAGTAAACCACTATTAGACTAAAATAAAAATATTTCTCTTTAACAAAGAGATTAGATCCAATAAACATGCTTACATTTAATTAATTTCCTTCCCAAATTCATAACACAAACTATATATAAAATCCTAATTATAATTAGTTAAAAATTTATTAAAATTAATGTCCTTGGATTTCTCCTTCTCATTAGAGCAAGCAGTTAGCTTGAGTTAGGAGAACTTCATTGGAACATATATTATTAATTAAACTCTCTAGATATATATATATATATATATATTGGTTACGATTTTTTTTTAATTATAGTAATTAATTCTAACTATGTCCAAAGAGGCTCCCATAATGACCCTAAATTGTTCTCATCAATAAAGCAAGTGCTGGTCTGGTAGCTTTGTGGGGTGCTAATAAAGTTATCAACAGAGTTTTCTGATGATTGTTGAGGAGATTGTGCCATTTCCATGCAGAGTAAAGCCACAAGATTAGCTTGTTGACAATGCATATTCACTAACTCTGCTTGAGCTTTAGCCAATTGTGCTTGAAGCTCATTCACTTGCTTTTGGAGATGGCAAATCGCTCCAGCGCAGCCATAAACAGGATCTCTAATCCTTGCACCTGCTTCATAAACCATGCTGCTCACTGCATCTGCTCTTTGAGACTCCGGTAGTTCCTGAAATTTCACTTATATCAGTATCGGAGTCGTTACCAGAACTATGACGTCTAATTCGACTTACAAGTCAAACAATAATAGTCAGATAAACTTAATTAAATAACCAAAGGCGAAATTAAAATAACGAATAGATAGTGACATAAAGAGTTACATATAAATGTTTGAAAATAAATATAATTAGAGATAAACACTATTACAGGAAAAATTGTTATAATTAACATTTTTTTTATTCATGTGTCAAACTTTGGGGCTGTTAAGAAATTTTACACAATTCGGTGCGTTTCCACAGTTAAGAAAAGTTTTTCAAATTTGAAAGCGAGAGATGCTATGAAAAAATAGAAAAATTCTTATAATACTGTATATAAAAATTTATCTCGCATATTTAATTAAAAAATAATGAAATATTTTAATTAATATAATTAATTTTTTTTAATAAAAAATTATATTTTTTTATTTATATATTTTTATTTTATTAAATTAATATATACATTTTATACAAATAAAAATTTTTCTTAAAATTAACGGTAAATCTTTCTATAGTTAATTTGGACTTATCATATTCTTTTTTTCAACCTAATTATTCAGGATTGAGGGGGGTTGCTGTGTATTTTTACATTTTTAACAGTTCAAATGATTTTTGTTTAGAATAAAAAATATATCAATAGATTCATTATATCAAACACTATCAAAATATAATTTTTTAAAAATTTTTTAAATAATTAAAATGAACTATATGAAGGGCTGCTGTGTAAACCCCTCTGCCCAACTATCCACGGCATACCTGACCTTGTACCCTCTTTATGACTTTTGAACCAACTTCCAACCACCAATTAACTACTTTAACCCTTCACTAGACACCAGAGTCGCTTTCAGTATTGAAAAATATCATGTTTATTTTTAATAAATTTAATTTTAATAAAATTTAAATTCGAAATTTTCAACTCTCGAAACAATTTAAATGAATTAAAAAAAAATTAATTGTGTTTGATATTAACGGAAATAAAATTAAAAAGATAAAGACTAAAAATGGTAGTAAATAAAAGTTTGAAGGTGTCGTGTACCTTATTGTTTAAATTTTAATGTAAAAAAAAAAAAATTGTTTGCTAATTAATTTAATTTTAAAATAAAATGACCATTTTATCCTTGATAACAAAGACCCCCATTGATCAAGTACCTGTAAGAACTTAATGATGTTGCTAGCGCCGAAGACGCGATGAGCAATGGTGAACTTCGCTGGTTCAGTAGGAGGAAAGTACGGTGCCAAAACACATTTCTCGGCGCATCTTCGCCTCAGAATTTTACAAGCCGCGCAAGGACTAATAACCACTGGAACAGGCGGTGGCGGAGTAGGAGTTGTAGGCGGAGAAGATGAATTGGCGGCGGTGGTGTTAGAACCGGCGGCTTCACTATATTCCATTTTGTTAGTTTTTGTGATTGATTACGTTTAGAGAGAGAGAGAGAGAGAGAGAGAGAGAGAGAGAGGTTGTGGGGGATTTTGGGATATGAGAAGGAAGAATATATAGAGGAAGAGCTATAGTAAGTATGACGTCGCCCGTTTGAAATTATTTTGGTTGCCTGGCTGCTGGCGCGCGTTTTTCTCTTTTAGTTCGTTAGGTTTGTATGTTTTTGGCATTTTATTTAATTTATTATGTGTATGAAAGGTTTTTTGGTTAATTTGAAAAAGGAATGGAGGGTAAATTTCTATATTCAATATTAGTCCTTATTCTGTAATTTTTCTCTTATTCTGTAATTTTTCTAGTAAATATTTTAATTTTAATATTTATATCTAATAATATGATTTAGTATCAATGTACACATAAATTAATAATAAAATATAATGTATTCGTTCAAATAAAAAATAATAATAATTTTATAAATATAAAAATAATAATTATTATTATTTTTATGTATATATGCATTCGCACGAAATCATTTTTAGTCAAAAAAATTATATAATAAGATTATTTATATAATTTACAAGTTAAAAAAGAAAAAACACTACACATCTAATTCTTTCCAACATCTATCTCTATAATTATATTTTATTAATTAAAAAATATATTTCTTAATCGAGTATTAATTTAATTTATTAATCTAAATTAAAATTATAAAAAATTATTATATAATAAAAATTATTAATTTATTAAATATTAATTTATAAAAATTTTACTGTATAATATTAAATTTTTAATTAATTGGATAATGTCCAAAGATTTTGATTTTGATAGATTAAGGAATTGAAAAATATAAAATTCCCATATTTAATTATTATATTTTTTAACTAAATAAATTTCTAATCTTTTAACTATAATTAATTAATTAATTAACAATCTAAATAAAATTTGTTTGTCTCTGTAAATTTCTCGGTCCATTACCTAACTTTCCAAGGTTTCGAATGACAAGAAAACTACCGTGTCTCCCCCTCCTTCTTACTCTCTCTCTCTCTCTCTCTCCAATTTTCTTGGACTTAACAAGTCAGAGAAAATTTTTAGAGTTGAAAAATTCTTCCTCAGAATAATCTCAAGTGTAGGTCTTATCTCATACATTAAAATTAATAAATAATAAAATATTTTAATTAAATAATTTTTTTATTTATTTTTTAATTTAATTAAAAAATATTAATAATTTTTTTATTTTATATATTATTATTTTATTAAATTAATACGTAGACGTAGATAAGAATTTTTCATTTTAATATCCCAAACAGAAAAGTCAGATTATAATATGAATATGATAACCAATATTCCTCATCTATGCTCATTATCTCACAAGACTATGTGACTAATTAGCACAAGATATGATAATTACAATGAAGAAATATATGCTTTACTCACAATAATGTTCATCACTTCAATTCAATTGTTAAAATTTGATGTGTAAATATCACTTGCTCATTTTTTTTTTAAAAAAATTTTTCTATTATTATTTTGTTGAATGAGTTGCACACTATTTTCATAATATTTTAATCCCAATTCAATGGGATTATTAATGGAATCCCATGGAAAATTCTAAAATTCTAGATGTATCCATTAAAGGCATCTTAATTTTCAATTTGCAAAAAAGTGGAAAAATAAGTTGTTATTTCTACTCCCAATAGGAAATATCTTTTCCACTCCCAATAGGAATTATTCATTAAATATAGTCATGGTACATTTTGTTATATTTGGAATTATGTTATTCTTAATATATTAAAAATAATTAAAAATTATGATTAAGAGATAAATATTTTAATTTAATTATTAAATTTTTTCTTATTTAATCGATAGGAGATATTATCAAATTAACTAGTACTAATCTGCTTACAAGACTTCTTAATCACGTCTATTACATCCAAAATCTGCTTACAAGACTCAATAATTAACTTTGGCAAAGATATTATCTTCCCAATAAGTATGAGCCCTAGCAAAAAAGTAATTAAAGTGGGTAAAATCAGTTGTGAACGGTTTCAATTCAAGGGCTTAGTTATTGAGGTTGCTGCCACCTCTGAGACAAGAAAATGCTATCTTTCTACTCCCTTAACCACCACCTAATGACCTGGCCATTTCTTGAGAATGACCATTTTTTTTTTCTTTATTTTATTTAATTATTTTTTTCTCTCTATCTGTGCATATATATACATATTTATAATATTATGTAAGGGACAAAAGTGGGCAAAGTTTGGTGGGAACTAGTCAGCTCGTTGTGCACATGAAAGAAGAAAACTCTGTTAACTGGTCTTTAAGTAGCTAATAGTGATTATGACCTCCCTAATCTTAATACTTAAATAAGCATTTATATAACAAATCTATTGGCTAAGCTATAGACTATATATTTATATATATATAGTGTAGTACTAGTATGCACTCCATTTTCCTTTATAATTAATCAAATTCCACTTACATAATTATATATACATAATTAGAGTTATGGTACCTAATTGGGTCAATGAATTGTATGGATTGATCTTTAATGAGTTGGAATCATTTCAAATTTTATACAAATTTAAGGGAATTATACATCACATTAATGTAAATAAATTTATAAGTCAAATCAAAATTTAGTTAGGTATTCTTGACTAATTTGTATGTATTTTGATTTTCTTTAATGGTTTATATGTTCCAAATAATCTTATTGCTAATTTCTCACCACCCTAATCTTATAGGCATTAGTGATTTTGACCTCCCTAAATCTTGATACGATACTTAGAGCATATATACTCCATTTTCTTTTGTAATTAATCAAATTCAACTTAAATAATTAAATAATTATATCATATATATTTCAAACCCGACTAATGAATCATATCGTTAACTGATTATGTGGATTAACTTATAATAAATTTAAATCATTTTAAATTTTATATAAATTTAAAAGAATTATATATTAAATTTATACTAATAAATTAAGATTAAAATTTATGGATTACGAAATAAAATTTAGTCAAATATTCTAGAATTAATTTTATATTTATTAAATTTTTTAGATAAATTTAAAAATGTCTTTTTAAGTTTGGTTTTTATATTGAAAAATTGTACTGATTATTAATTAAAAATATAATAATTTAGTTAATTAAGTAGTAATCAAAGTGACAAAAAATACCACCTAAAAAAAAACTAAGCAATGGCTTTGCGAGTGGAAGTAGTAGTTGTACTTGTTATATTCTCTTTCTATGTGATCTACAAATAGTAGTACTGCACCACTTTATATAACATATCTGTGTGTAAATAGTCTTTTGCGTGTGGACCTTACTTAAAAAAAATATTAAAAAAATCTTTACTGCTCTGATACTATCTATTATCAAAAAATCATCATTCATATTGACAGACAACAAGTGCATGTGTGTTGTAAAGTGTAAACATCACATGTCCCTCCCTTCTACTCCCTCCCTTAAGAAATTAATGACATAAAAAAAATTATTTTTGAATATTGAAATGATAATTCAAATATGATTTAATTTATTATTTATATAATATATTTACTATTAAATTATATTTAAGTATATCAGTGAGAAATTTTTATTTTATATAATATCTTATTTTCGGTCTCATATATTTTTTTATACGTCATATTACTTATGAAAAATATATTAATTATTAAAATATTTTAAAAAAAATATTTAGTATATAAAAAAAATATATAAGGAAGATAAAATATTAAATATGAATTCAAATTGTAAGTACGGGCGATAGTATAAATGATTGCATTTACAGATGTTGTATATACTTGCCTAGTTGCCAGCTTCACATTTGGGCACTTTAAGTAAGCTTTTTATACTAAATCCCCTTGCCCATTCTATGTCATGGTCTTAGCTAGGTTTGAATTCTGTTGAGCAAAAATGTGTAAGATAAAGTGTTTATATGAAAAAAGAAAAAGAAAAAGTTAATTAACGAGTTTTGTTTCTGTATATTACTGTAATTATCTTTAAAGTTATGAAATTTTGAATTTAAATTTTAATCAAAATTAAATTTATTTGAAAAAAAGAAGAAGAAAGGGTTGTCCCCATTATATAATTCATTCATCCAATGGATAAAAATTAAATGATCTCATATTTTTCAATATCTAATTGTTAGTTAGATGTAAATATGTTCAATTATAGATTGTGCATGTCAAATTGATTTTAACTCAATCAAGTATAGATTAGTACTTCATTTGTAATAAAATAGTTTTGTTCATAATTATATTTAGTAAAGTTTCACTTCTACAATTACAATGACCTATTTAGACTATAAAATTTTAAATATTTGATTGCTTTGAAATTAGATATGCATATGCATAAGTTACATGAAATCAAATAGTTAGATTGGTTCTATAAAAAAAATAATGTGGAAATTTTTCTTTTCTTTTTTTGTGTAAGTAATTTTTTTATCACTAAATAAAATTTTTATTTATACACTAATATATAATGAACATTGCCATTAATATTTGTAATTACAAAATTAAACTGCATCCACAAATTCAAATATCAACTGACTCTCAACATTAATGGGTATCGAATTTGAGATCTCAAAATCTCAAAACTCTTTGATATCTATCAAAATGGCTATGATATTAATCGTATGAGTACTTCATAGCATATAACATTGATAATTTAAAAATTTATTATGAAATATACTTTTTTTTTTTTCAATATAATGATATTAATGCGCTTTTTACCTCCATTTGTTATTTTCGTGTTAGATGGGATGTATACTTGTAATGTATATGAGATATGAAGTCTAATCTTTTTCTTTAATATGAATAAAGATAGAATGGGAATTAATATTATAATAGAAACTAAATATAAAACATCAAAATAATTTCAATTTCAAATACCCTTCATTTCATACATTCATCTTTCCAAAATTAATTAGATTTGTCTTAAGACTTGTAATTTAGTGTTCTTTCCATTAGAAAATTAAGAGTTTTTATATTAATTTCTTTTATTTTTCTCTTTAATTAGAAGTTTCAATGTAATGGTCAACCTTCTAGAGAATCACTAAGAAGAGAATTATTTTTTTTTTTTGTCAAAAAGCATGGAATCACCTTCTAGATTGAACAAAGAAAAAACTAATGATAAATAACATTTGTATCGTGCCTATCCTTGAAAAATATACATATAATAACAAAGAAAAAAAAAAGAAAAATCCTTTTTAACTTGTAATTAATTATAAACTCACATTATACAATTGCAAATGTTCCCTTCAAGCTATCATTTGAAGGGTCCTATAAGAGTATACACAATGTTGTCCTTCCAAAGAAGAAATGTCATAATCAACTAAGTTGAATGGTCATTATATTAATTAATCTTACTTGTAAATGCACTTAGTTATACGGCATGAGTACTTTGAACAATAATATTCAAGTCATAGATAGATATTCTTATTAAATATTTATTGTATCAATTATCATGTATCTTCTCAAATTAAATTCATTGTGAAAAGTTGATTTTTGCAGCCCCTTAATAAATGCTAAGCCACATCAATGGTTAGGGTTAATCTTTCTTGCCCAAATTTTAAGGGATATATATGGTCTTCAATATAAGGGCATCTACCCCTTTAATTAGCTACTAGTATTATTTTTACAATGCCAATGTGGATCAAAAAAAAATAAAAAACATTCTTGAGAGATTTGACCAATATTAATACTTTTAAAAACTACTTCTCAATGTTTAATGAATATATAAACCTAAGTTGCAAACCAAATTAATGTGAATTGGACTACCAGTAGTAGTAAATGAAGAAGACCAATGATGTAACATTCCAACCGCTTGTTTAAGTGGTGGTGTGGGAAAGGCGTGGGAAAGTAGTTCCACATCCAAAGTGAATAAGAGATTTAATTGGTTTATACAGTCTAATTAGTTATTATTTAAATATTTTAAATTAATTATTTTAAATAAAAATTAAATTATAAAATAATAAATTATTTAAAATTAATTTTAAACCGAATTATTATAAATAACCCTATAGTCAATAAAATAATAATAATAATACCCAATTGACCATTAAAAAAAATGTTAAATGAAAGATGAACTAAAAATTGCAGAATTTTAAGGGAATGACAAGTCATCAGATCCCAAAAGTGACTTCTAGTTGTCATAATTAAGTTTCTAGCAGCTTCATTTCTGAGTTCTCATGTGAAGAAAAAGAAAATAATTATATTTTTTTCAGGTTTTTCTTTCTTTTAAAGGCCCACACGGTTTTGAGAGGCGGGGAAGGTCTTAAGCTACAACCGGTATCCCACTTGGACCGCTAACAAATTAGAGTATAGGGAGAAAAATGAAAATAAAGAAACTGATTACAGCTATGGATTAATTGATTAAGTTTGGCCATGTCCAAGAAATTCTTAGCTCTGTTGTTACATATTTCAAAGACTAAAGAAAGGAACAAAGTCTGTCAAATTAGATAACAATAACATATTATAAGTTCAGGGAAATACATATCCTTAATCATCTGAGCTGCATAGGGTTTACAAGATAACATTATTAATTACTTAAATTACTAAAGAAATTAATATTCTAACATAATATTAATAGGATTTCTATGATTTATTTACAGTTAATAGCTAATAAATAAAAGATTAGACAAACACTAATAGTTAAAAGTTTCGGTTTGAAACATTTGAATTATAATTTTAAACCATTTTAGGAGTTTAAATGGCTCCCAAATAGGGACTGTGTTAAGTTAATTATGTGACCCCAACTTAAAATTTGATTTTCTTTAGAATTTATATATATATTAAACTAGTGATTCCATTACAATAAAAAAGAATTGTATTTGACAACATTAATAACTGAGGCAATTATATAATACTTTCAAAAAATGAGAGCGCGTCAAAAACAATTGTAAAGTAATATGATTTAAAGTTTATAATTATTTACTTATAAAAAACTTATTCCATATAAATAAATTTTGGGAGTATTTGGATGTATTATAAAATTTAATTGCAGTCTAAAAATACATAATCGATAATTGAAAAATTATTTGACTGTTTGGATGTCCACTTTTTAGAGATCAATTATTGAACCGTCTCTTTTAAATCGGTTTTAAATCGGTAAAATATAATAATAAATAGAAACTGTTATTGTCGATTGAAATTTTTTTCAACTAAAAAAAATATTTTAATTTTAAATCAGCATTTATCAATTGTTGATTTAAATACCTTTTATAAATTATATTATACATATGTGTTATCTGACTGATTACATTTACTGACACTGTCACTACTAGCAAACATTGACTCTCAACCTTTCATATGAATGGACTAATAATTTCAACTTAAAAACTGTTTACTATGTTTCATCATTGAGCAAGTTGGATCCATTCAGTTATAGAATCTTAATATTTATTGGCAATAGTGATTATAAATAGTATATATCAAGCTTATAGCTGGGTATGGTTTGTTAGATAATTTATTATTTTCTTTATATATATTTTGTTTCCCCAATCCTAAATTGATTCTTTAAATTTACCAATCCTAAAATGTTAGAATGATTGTAACCAGAAAAGGCAAAAACAAAAAAGGTGAGAGGGACTGATTAAGATCACACTTTGCAAGGTTCAGGATTCTTTAGGCTTTGTACTAACAATTAAAGCAAATATATACTCATACAACTTGCAGGATAATTGGTCATTTCCCTACTTTACTTAGCTCATGGGATACAGTAGGCTTTTGTAGTGCCTCTTAGGAGTAACGAACAGTCTTTGCCATTCGTATCAATATTTTTTTCTAACAGAAAGTCTATGATATGGTGCTTCTAAGGGGCCAATTAAGATATTCCTTGTGTGACATGAGCCTTATAACATATCATTCAATCTTCTCAGTTCTTTTTCCTTTTCGTACATTAGAATTTTGTTATAAAGACATGAATCTTAGAACTACTTCTTTTTCTAGTATATGCAAAATTCTATAGAAGTGATAGAGATTTTTTTCCGGAGCCGTTCTGATATAGATATTCAATCAATGAATTATTAATATGACGAAACAATTCTTTTTCTTTATATTTTTAACGTGCTAATTTTATTATTAATTAATTTAATTGATCATATATAGTAATTTAGTAAATTTGTAAAATTGAATAACATAATTGATTCTTATTAAAAAATATAAGAAATAAATTAATAATATAAGTTAATCTACTTGAGTGTAAGTTTGATGTATTAATCCAATTTTTAATTAAAATTTTACCTTATATCAAACCTAAAAGTAAGTTATATTATTTTGTTACCAGTTTATAATAAACTAAATCAATATATTTTTTTATATTAATATTATTAAAATATAATATTTAAATTTATTGAAGTAATAGTAATAATAATTTGTGTATATTAAAATATTTTAAAAATATAAATTAAATAAAAAATGTAATAAAAACTTGCGCAAAGCACTGTAAACTAGTTTTACTGTTAAGCCCAAAATTAAATACGCGATTGGACAAGTTTTGGAAAATGAAAGAAAATAAGGACGATAAGGATAAAATGGCAAAGAAATTAGAATTTTTTTTAAGTAGGATGACTGTCACATCAGTATTATAAAGTGACAGTCTCATTTATTAATTGTCCAATAGAAAGATGACAACATCATTTATCGCCTAACAGAAGCCATTAATTGAGGGCAATCAATTTTTATAACAACGTTTATTTTAAATAAAATATAATTATATTATAATAATTTAAAATAAATATAAATTAATTAATATAAAAATAAATAAATAAATAAATAATTTTAATAAAATTTTATTTTTTTATAATTACTATAACCTAAATGATATATCAAAATTTTTATTCTATATTCATTTAATATATTTTTAAATTTATTTATTTTATATTATTTAAATTTTTATTTATTAACCAATATTTATAGGATATTCATTAAAAAAAATTGATTTACTCAGAAAAAGAGAAAAAAAAATCCAAATTTTTTATTTTGAGATAAGATTTTTTCTCATGTATTGATATAAAAGGGTAAAAAATAAAGAAACTCAACTCAATCTCTCCTCCATAGCAATTATTGTTTGAACTGATTTTTTTCTTTCTCTATTAGCATTGAAAATGTGAATAGATAGATGCATTTACCTTAATTTTTTAAAGTAAAGTATTGAGGAATGTGTTAATATATAAATTTTAAATGAATTAAATATTAAATATTAAATAAAATTATATATAATTAAATTTTTTAATTTTAATAATTAATTTTTAAAATTAGTACTCTCAAAATTATATAAATTTTTATAATTTATAATATGATGAACGAGTTATTTAATTTTAAAATTATTGATTTTTTTTTTTTAGATATAAAAGGGAGTGTGAAAGATCCAGTGCTAGAATTTAATGAAAAGATACTTTTTAATTTTTTTTTTCTACTAGTATCAATTCTAAAGGAGATATGGAGTAGAGGTTTTTTTTTTCATATTTTCTCAGGCAGTTGTTATTCTAAAATAAATAAAAAAATTATGTTAATCAAGCTAAATAAGAAAAAAAAAAAACCCTTATTTTTTTAAAGTGAAATTGCAGAGTGAATCTTAAAAAAAACTGAAATTGCAGAGTGAATCTTAAAAAAAACTGACATGGCAATGAAAAACATCAATGATAAAACTCAAATGTAGAGAGAAAAAACAACAAGGGGAAGGAGATGAAGAACTATAGGCTGAAAAATAATTGTTGGAAGATGAAAATATTTTATCATCTCTCTTAATTTTTGTTTTTTCATTGGTAACTAAAAGGTACTGTTCTCTTCTTCTTTTTTTTATTATTGGTTAACAAGACAATTGTCCTCTTTTATTAAAAAAATTAACAAATGAAATTGTCATTTCATATTGATGTGATAGTCTAATCCCATCTAATAATTTCTTAAGCAACAATGGTAAGAGATGGAAAGGCCTTAATTTTCTTCAAGGCATTTGCCTTATTTTAGACTTTGCAACTCACTCTCATTTCAACTCTCCACTAAAAGAAAAGTCACAATCTATGTCCCATAGGATAGAAAATTATCAACCTGCTCATGACCTTAATGAACTACAAAATTCAATATGAAATAATAAATTGAACCTTCAATATACCATAAAATTAATTTAAAAAATAATAATCAAGGCCATTCAAAATAAAAAATAATTTTCTATTGTTCAACTAATCAAATGATGATAATTAATAAATAAAAAGTTTAGAAGTCGATCCATTATTTTATAAAATATAAAGTTAAGAATTTAAACATCGATGACCACTTTCTCTTTAAAAAAATATTAATTTTTATTTTCTTTTAATAAAATTTGAACTTAAAATTTGTTTAAAAAAATATTAATTTTTATTTTCTTTTAATAAAATTTGAACTTAAAATTTGTTTAGGAAAAAAAATTTCAATTTTTACTAACAACCTTCAATAGTTAATAAATAACGATAACTACCATTTTAATTAATATAATATCTATTTTTCTATAATTTCAAAAGAAAGGAAAATAAATTTTGCAATGTAAAATCAATGACTAATTGCAATGCTAAAGTCTCTAGAAAGTCTAGATTTGCTAGTTGAGTTAGGTTTTGCTTGACCACTTAAAAGTAAAGACTAGATACTTCTTAAGTAACTATAGTTATCAAGGACAACAAAGTCCACTTTAAGTACTTTGTTTAAGATTTTTTTGGAATTTGTCTCCTTTTCCATATGCATAAGGTAAATTCCTTCAATTGGCCATAAGCAAGAATTAGAGAAAGGGACTATAATATAAGAAATTAATTTCAAATTTGAATGATTGATTAATGTTTTAATACATTTTTCTTGCTAAAGACATTAATCAAAGCTTTAATTATTTAAATCTTTGATTAATGTTAAATAAAATATGCTTAAAGTGGCTAAATTACAGTAATAAAAGCCATGTGCTGGGAAACAGATTGAATCTGCTCATTTGCCCACTAATATCCAGATTGACAAGCATATATCAATATATCACTTGAATAAACTTGGATTAACTTAAAGTTTGATAATTAGACTTGCATATATGGTCTAAAGTAAATCCTCTATCTTCACAATCTACCAAATATAAACTCACAAACCATTCCTTGTAATGAAAGAAAAGAAAAAACTCTGCAATGAGGAAAATAGACAAGACATCAAAATTTTGGTAAAAACAAACAAATTGACAGCAAATTACAACTTGGATTCAAACAAAATAAAATTCACACTAATATCGGTACGGTGAATCAGCACCACAATCTTGACAAATTGACATGACCGATACTGTGAATTTTCTAAACAAATTCTGGATAGGATCCGCCATGACTGTTACATTCAGGCAACAACACAATCATATGCCTGTACCATGACCATAATTCAAAACCTTTGAACAGACAAGTGCTTGCAAGAAATGCCGGCTAAATCATAGAGTAGAAGAAGCTGACTGCAAGTTTTTACAACTATCTTCGTGTACCTCTACTTTAAAGAAGTCCTGAAGGGCTATCATATCAATAGGACAGGATTTCAATTTCTCTATTGCCCCTGCAGTAGCCAAAGCTCCAGCAACTGTTGTTACTATAGGAACCTTATAGGTAAGAGCCATCCTCCTCAGTTGCCTGCCATCAATCTGATCAAGTGAATCACCAGAGCTCGTGATCACCATCAGCTGGATTTGCCCATTAGCAAGCATATCACCAGCATGTGGGCGGCCCTCATGCATCTTCAGCACTCGATCTACAGGAATACCTTTCAACTCCAGAAAATGAGCTGTCCCTGAAGTCGCAATAATCCTAAACCCGAGTCCTAAAAAGGCACTAGCAAGTTTTTCAAGATGGGGTTTTGTCAAGTCATTCAAGCTGATGAACACTGTGCCAGAGACTGGTAGATTCTGTCCAGTAGCAATTTGAGATTTAGCAAGTGCAAGATAAAACACAAAATCAATACCCATTCCCTCGCCAGTGCTCTTCATTTCAGGCCCCAACACCACATCACAGCCTGGTAATCTCTCAAATGGAAGAACTACTTCCTTCACAGCCACATGTGCTGGTATCACCTCTTTTGTGAAGTTTATATCATTAAGAGATTTGCCAGACATAACAAGAGCAGCGTATTTAGCCAAGGGATGACCAATAGCCTTGGAGACAAATGGGACAGTACGAGAGGCACGAGGATTTGCCTCAAGCAGAAAAACCTCTCCAGCCGCTGTGATAGCAAACTGGCAGTTCATGAGTCCACAAACATTGAGACTCTTTGCCAATTTTGTAGTCCATGACTTAATTGTGGCCAAGCAAGAAGAAGAAATAGTTTGTGTGGGCAGAATGCAAGCGGAGTCACCAGAATGAACCCCGGCCTGCTCAATGTGCTCCATTATCCCACCAATCACCACATTACCATATGAATCTGCAAGTGCATCCACATCAATCTCAACAGCATCAGATAAATATTTATCAATCAATACAGGACGCTCAGGGTCCACCTTAACAGCATTTTCAAGATATGTCACTAACTTGTCATCACTATATACAATTTCCATTGCCCGGCCACCCAACACATAAGAAGGACGGACAACAACAGGGTAACCTATGTCTGTTGCAATCGCAAGGGCATCAGATTCACTCTTTGCAATGCCTCCTTTTGGCTGCTCAATCTTTAACTCTCTAATAATTGCATTGAACCTCTCTCGGTCCTCAGCGGCATCAATGGAATCTGGTGATGTACCCCATATGCACAAACGACCAGCCCCACTACCAGCAACAGGCTTGTGCTCATCTAAGTACTTCTGGATGGGCAAAGCAAGCTTCAGGGGCGTTTGACCTCCAAACTGTACAATGATGCCATCCGGCCGCTCCAAATCAATTACATTCAGAACATCTTCCACTGTCAAGGGTTCAAAGTAGAGACGGTCACTTGTATCATAATCAGTGGATACGGTTTCAGGATTTGAGTTCATCATAATTGTTTCATATCCTGCACTCTGCATAGAAAGAAAGGAAATGCAATTAGAAAATATGATATAACCAAAAGCTATCCATATGACTTCAAAAAGGCCACCTACAACTAATTTTCGTCGCAATTTTTCCATCATGCTAAAATTATACAATTGCATGAAGCCCTCAGCCCATTTATCTCAGAATATACATTCATGCAGAAGCAAACAGGTAGGTGGAATAAGATTCAGCTATAAAAAGAGTAATATAATTATCAATCTTACCTCAGATGCATAAGACTTAGATGAACACCATTCAATATATGTGCAAATTTGTTTTCATCATTGATCATGTTCATTTAATAGCTAAACATTTGTCTTAAAACCACTAAATAAGCTCTTAACAACAAAAATATTGCCAGTGTTTTCCATTATATAAACAATTAAAGACAAAGTTTGGCATGCAAATCGTTTGCAGTATACTAATCATTTCAGGTCATTCATTCAGGTTTATTCAATTCAGAGACCTTTAGTTCAGGGAGAATTACAAACACAAACCTGGAGGGCAAAAGATGCATGGCAACAACAATAATCAAACTCAATTCCCTGCCCGATACGATTGGGTCCCCCACCTAAAATCAAAACCTTCTTCTTTCTGGTGGGAGCTGATTCACACTCATAATCATAAGAGGAGTACATATAAGGAGTATTAGCCTCAAACTCAGCAGCACAGGTGTCCACCCGCTTATATCTTGGAGTAACTCCAAGGGACAGCCGTCTTGACCGAACTTTATTTTCTGTTGTTTTAGTAGCAAATGCTATCTGCTTATCACTGAAACCATGCTTTTTAACCTCATAGAAGTCATCCTTAGTCAGATCAGACAAGCTCCGAGTCATAAGATATTGTTCCACATCCACCAAGGCTTTAAGCTGAGTAAGGAACCATTTGTCAATCAAACTAAGTTCGTGAATATCATCAACTTTCATCCCCTTCTTCATTGCAGCATAAACAGCATGAATGCGATCTGGGTTTGGAACTCGGAGACTGTATTTCAGTTGGTCCCAATCCCAATCAAGTTCCTTAACTTGTCCGCATCCCCATCCTGAATATCCCAACTCCATTGACCGAACTGCTTTCTGGAAAGACTCTGGAAATGTCCGGCCTATTGACATGGCTTCACCAACAGATTTCATTTGGGTTGTCAGAATTGGCTGAGTACCAGGGAATTTCTCAAATGCAAAGCGAGGGATCTGTACGAAGATAAGAAAAATAAATCATTATGACATGAAAGGTTAAGACTTTGCCAAGGTGACTAATAAGAAATAAAATAAGTTATGAATTGATACAGTATATTGATGATGAGGAAGACAAGATAAAAAGTATAATCTAAACATACTACATAAGAAAACTAATTTGTGAAATTAATCTTTCTTTGCACCATGTATTGTTAGGCATGGAGAAATTTATGGTACTCAAATATCTAGCACCAAGCTATAAGTTTCACACACGGCTGCCTTCTCAACGGTAACCAGGGTAACTGACTTCCAAGATGGCACACATGGAGCAGCAGCAAAATGTTGCACTTAAATATACTCCAAACATAACTAGCAGGCAATCTAGCTATCACATTCCAGAAAATAATAACAAGATCATCAACCTTTCTAAACAATAAGTACTACAAAAACAGGCCAAAGAATTCAAGAAAAAACAGTAAAACCTTCTTAACTGCGTTATTCATCATTCTAGATCATGACAAGAAGAATCTAAATTCATTACCTAAATTAGATAGAAACAAATGCATTAGCAAAACTAGCAGATACTTGCCTTGGTCACCACATAATCTATAGAAGGTTCGAAACTGGCTGGAGTCTTCTTTGTAATGTCATTAGGAATCTGGTCAAGGGAATACCCAACTGACAACTTAGCTGCCATTTTTGCTATAGGAAAGCCTGTAGCTTTAGAAGCCAAAGCCGAAGACCTAGAAACTCTAGGATTCATTTCAATCACCATAACCTCACCATCCACAGGATTAACAGCAAACTGCACATTAGAACCTCCACATTCCACTCCAATCTCTCTAATAATCTTAATCGAATAATCCCTCAATCTCTGATACTCCTTATCAGTCAAAGTCTGTGCTGGAGCCACTGTTATCGAATCCCCAGTATGAACTCCCATTGGATCAATATTCTCAATTGAACAAATGATCACAACATTATCCGCCAAATCACGCATTACTTCTAATTCATATTCTTTCCATCCCAACAATGACTTCTCGACCAAGACCTGCGTAGTTAAACTTGCAGCCAAACCCGTCTTACAAATGGCCTCAAACTCTTCCTTATTATAAGCAATGCCACCTCCAGTCCCGCCCAAAGTAAACGCCGGTCTAATAATCAATGGGAACTCTCCAATTTCACTAGCAATCTCGATACACTCGTCAAGCGTCTTCCCAACCCCAGATGGCGGCGTTTTAAGACCAATATTCTTCATAGCTTGCTTGAAAAGGTCTCTATCTTCAGCTTTTTTTATAGCGCCAAGTTTAGCTCCAATTAATTCAACATTATACTTCTCTAAGGTACCACGTTCAGCCAAAGCCACCGCCAAATTCAAGGCGGTTTGGCCGCCCATGGTGGGTAAAAGAGCATCAGGCCGCTCCTTCTCGATCACTTGCTCCACTAACTCCGGAGTCATAGGTGCAATGTAAGTTCTATCCGCCATATCTGGGTCAGTCATGATAGTAGCCGGGTTTGAATTAATCAAAACAACCTCATATCCTTCTTCTTTCAAAGCTTTACAAGCCTGAGTCCCCGAGTAATCAAACTCACAAGCCTGACCAATCACAATAGGACCCGCCCCAAGAATCATAATTTTCTTCAAATCTGTACGTTTACCAACTTGGGGCGTTTCTGTTAGAACCTTTGTCGTTATTTCCGAGCTACAACCAACAGTGCTAACTCGGTGGCACCGAGTCGAGTAGCGAGTTAGCCGCGGTGGCCATGGCTGTAAATTCAAAGATGAAAATTTGTGATTTTTATTGGAAAACAAACCCAAATTACTTGATTTAGAGATATTGGGTATGGTAAAAAAGATTGATTTGCTGGAAAAAATAGACGTGGAAGACAAAGCTTCATAGTGGTTTAAGGGATGGCTCATTTTTGCTCAAGTGGGTGTTAGAAAGAGAGAATAATGGGACTTTTTATGGGTTATATCATTTAGGGTTTGTTTTTAACTTTTTGCGTGAATTTTGGAGGATCTGAAAAAGAAGGTTCTGGTTTTGATTTTGGATATTCTGTAGTTGCTGACTAATGAAGAGTTTGCCCAGCAGCTATACTGCTGATTATTACAAAGAGGAATTAGAATTAGGGTTTTTGGATGTGAAGAAGGGGGCTAATGTCAATGTCACATCAATTTAGCAAAGTGAGTTGTGGATGAACCGGGTTCTGGATGTGGTTAATCCGAGCCCACTTACACGTTTGATTCGATCTTATTCCGTTTGGAAATTTACTACTTTTTCTTTTTTTTTCTATTATTTATTTTAATTTGTCCTTTTTTATTATTTTTTTAATAGCTCCCGTTTTGCCTAGATTTTAATTTTTTTTTTAATTAACTTATATCTTCTTAAAATATTTTAGGTCTTGTTTAGTTTAGTTATTCGTAATAATTATTAACTATTGTTGATAATTATCAGCTGGTGGTTAATAATTGATTATTATAAGTTTTTTATAAAATTATTATTAATTACTAATTATTAATATATTTAATAATCAACGGTAAATATTAATATTTATTTTTTAATTTAAATATTATTTAAATGATTTTTTTAATAAGTATCGTAAGAGCACCATTAAAAATAATTATTTTAGATAAAATATAGATATAAAACAGTTATATTAGAGAAATATAAATAAATGAATATTTACTATAAAATTTCTGTATTTTGTCATATTATATTAAAAAATTTATATGTTTTTAAAATTATATTAAAAAATTTATATATTTTGATTTCGTTAAAATTTGAGATCATTCTATTAAAAATTTATTAAATCAATATAAAAAATTCATAATATCTCTCATTTTCATTCTAATTTTCACCCATCACTCTAAAAAATACTAAAATTTTCATTTTCACTCCACCATCGCCACCAAATTTAATAGTGCACAATATAAATTAATTAAACTCTTTCAAAACATAAAAAATTTAATTGTGTTTTCATATTTTAAATGACAAAGATTACCATGAGCATCAATGGCTGAATATTTGAAGACTCATTTAGGTGGGCGGAGCACAGTGAAACCGAACAGTTTGGCCTCGAATTTCATACTTCCACTGATGCCTTGCTCTCCTTCAACTCAGGGAAATCAAGAATCGAAATCGAACAATTAGCAGATCCACCAAATAATCTTTCACCAAATGAACTTCACTGGTTCAATTCCAACTCAACTCGGTTGTGGTCTCAAGATCGGATAGCTAATCCCTTTTTCAACGAGTGTTGTGCGAAATTTCATCTCCATTAACTCAAAAAGGTTTTCCAAATCTCCACTAAGGTATTCATCTTCTTGATTTGGTCTCCCCCTTTTATGATGAAAGAAAGACAACCCAAATACAATTATTCATATGATTTTATTTTGCATTCTCCGTTCATCGTCTAAACCTAGCCTTAGAAGCCTTTGGTTGGAGTCTCATTTATTTTTGGTGTAATTGGCCCAATCTCTTCCTTTAGGGTGCACTCAAGAATCTATGAGTGATGAGAATAGATGATAATGGACTCATTTGAGCTATTCCTCCTTTTTTTGGTAATCTTATTAATTTGGTGACTTTTGATTTGGCCTCATACAGACTCACTGGAGATTTTCTAATACAAATTATCAAGAATGAATGGCAGCACAAGGGCTAACAGCGGCAGAATAGGTAACTTTGGATTTGAATGGGAGCTTAAACCAGGAAGAATTTGGTACAAAAGCGAAACCCAGATTTCGATTGAAACTCCATCCCTCCATCGATAATAAGAGTCAAGGTTAAGTATGAGCATATCACGAAATCTAAAAGTCAAGGTTAAAATGGCAGTGACAGATGGGTTATTTGTTCAGTATGATTTGTGAAAATTTTCAATATGATTTATGAAAATGTTTTTGAATTATAGGGTGTGATTGAATTGATTGGAGGAAGAAGAGGGAGAGGGTATTTTGTATATTAAAATAAATATTTTAATTAAAATTTAACTTTTTGGGGTTTAACTGATAAAAAAAATAGAAAAAATGGACAGAAGATCCTTATAATATAACAGAATCAAAATAAATGAACTTTATAATAAATATTCATATAAATAAATTAATATAAAAATGAATTGAATGGGAAAAAAGTGAAAATATTGATAGAATTGTATTCTGTTACAATTATTACTATTTTAAATGATAAGTCAAAATCTCAATTTTTCACTCATTTATTTTAATTTTAAATTTATTTATTTAATATTTTTTAAATTTTTAATTTTTAAAGACACTCTTAGAAAAAACGTTTATTATATACTTGATAATGAATTATTTACACAACTAGAAAAACTATATGTATAGAGGAAATCAAAAAATGAATTTTAGATTAAATGATTTTTTTTTAAATTAAATTTAAATTGATCAAATGAATTTTTTTTTTATAAATTAATTTTTTTTTTTTTTTTAATTTGAATCACCACATGTCTTTGTCCCTAACCATATATAAATTTCATATAAGTTTGACAAATAAATTTTATATGACATATTTAAAAGTTAATACATTGTAAGGTAATTAATTTTAATTTTATATATACATATATTGCCTTGAATTATTATAAATATGTAAATTTAAAGAAATAGATTTCTAAATTACAAGCATAACATTTTATAATATAACTAATTAATTTATGATCAAATTCTTTTTTTTTTTTACGTTAATAGTTAAATATTCATATATTATTTTGATAAAAATTAATTATGAAATTTTATAAAAGCATATTTTAATAAGTTTAATTAACAAATATTTTTATGATAAAAAGAAAAATTATGTTATAGGTAATTAAAAAAAAAAAAATCACTAAATTTTAATATTTTTTCAATTTGGTCTCAAATCAAAATTTTCTTTCAGATTAATCACTAAAATTTGAAAAAATTTCATTTTATGATCACTAACCGAAATTTTGGTAAGAAAAAAGACATAACAAGCCATATAAATAAATATTATTGACTATATATGCCATGCGAATAACATGTCAGATTAAAGTATCACGTAAGCTAGCCAATGCATGTGCGACACTGGGCAAGAGAGAGAAAAAATTGCTAGTCTTCTAGCTCAACCAATTCTCTTTCTCACTCCCTTAGCTTTTTTCAATGATTTTCTCTAAAATCTAACTCATCCAATTCCCTTTTTCTTTTAGCTCTCACATGTATAGCATTTAGGCTTTGTTTGGTGCACTAATTGTGCAAAGGAAATGAAAAGAAATTAAATAAGAGAAATGAAGATAAAATAATAAGAAAGACTTCAAATTATCTTATGTTGTTTGGGTTTTTTATTTGCATATGAAGGAAATATAAATTTATTTATAAACCATTTACCTTTTTAACCTCATTAAAAGAAAAGTAACGACAAAAAAAGAATAATATTTTTGTATTTTGCATTAAAAATACTTTGAAACCTCTTATTTTTCTCCATTTCACTTTAAAATTGAGAGAATTTTTTTTTCTCCTAAAGTTTTAATGAGGAAATCACATTTTCTCTTATTTCTTTTATTTTCTTTCTCTTATTTAGTAATCAAATGAAGGAAATTCCTTCAATTTCTTTTCATTTCATTTCTCTCAAAACAAACATAGCCTTAGGCCTCAATTGATCATCTATTGAAGTTAATTTAATTTTTCAATTATCTCCATTTTTTTCAAAATTATCTATGAGGTTTATTTAATTTTTCAATACGAAAACCTTAAAAACTATCCAATCCATCTTTTCAACCTCATTTTTGCGAAATTAATGTCCCAATCCACCTTCATTCCCCAAAAACAACTGCGAGTACAAAACCATGGCTACGACAATTACATGGAAATCTAGAAGAAAACACTCAAGGTCCTCAAGTTTCATTCTCTAATTCTCTCCCAAATTAACCAAACAAATTTCTTGACTTGACGCACCATATTCAATGTATCTTGTATTGTCATTTAACCTGCAAAGCTCTTCTTTAAATTCAATAAGAAAAGGAAGTCCTCATCACCCAGATACCTGATAATGTGATCCACTTAAATAAATTGATAATGATGTCGAATACGACCAGGTTTCGAATGGAGCATGTACGAATTGCCAGATCAGAATTTGGATTGCCTGATGACTTTAAATATTTAGCAATTCTTAAAATCCACAATTTTTTAGATTAATAGATGCAGAAGAAACTAGGAATAAGTACATTGAGATTGTTGAAAGAGGCCTAGAAATCAAAATATTCAAAAATGGTAGTTGTGATGTTATGGTTGCTGGTTTCGTTCCCTTTTTTTTTTTTTTTTTTTTTTTCTAATTACTCGCTTTTTCTTTGAAAGCCAGGGTTTTATGTAGATAATTTGTTAGTTAGATTATCGGAGGAAAGGAATGGGGAAGATGTTACTATCAATAATAGCAGCGCAGGCGATGAAAATGGGGTACGGGTGAGTGAAATGGTTGGTGCTTGATTGGAATGTGAATGTTATTAAGTTTTATGAAGAAATGGGTGTTAAGGTGTTGTCGTAATGGAGAATTTATAGGTTGACTGGTGAGAATCTTGAGGCTTGTCATGGTGCCATTGAAGGATTGCTTCGTCGCAATTTAGGGTTAGAGTTTGTTGGCTATTGTTTTTTTGGGGATAAAAAAAATATATTATAATTAACTAATTATTAAGTTAATAATTGAATTAAATGAGTGAGTGAATCAAATGGATTAATTATGAGATTTTAATTACTTATAATTTTAATTAATATTATTTTTTCTAGTAATTTTTAAGTGTCTAATTAGTAATTAATTACCCCTTTTAAGATTCATGCAAGTGTTTTTAATTTTAACCAGCTGCATTAAAATTTTTAAATAAAAAATGATGGGACATATGACTAGCTTACGTGGTAATTTGATTTAATGTGTTATCCATATGATATATATATATAGTCAACAATATTTAATTACGTGGCTCGTTACGGTATTTTATAAATCAAAATTCAAATCAATAGTTATAAAATAAATTTTTTTTTTTTAATTTTAATGATTCATTTAAAAGAAATTTTGATTTGTGACAAGATCAGTTCAATTATCCATTTTGTTACTTTCTAAATTTTTATAAATTAAAAAATAAATATATAAATATATTCGTAAGAGAGATGAAAAGTAGTCACATTTCAAACACAAGTGACACGTGTGTAAAAGAGCATCCACAAAACCTCGAGTGACTAATGGTAGAGTGGAAGAGACAATGAGCTTTGAACTGGGCCTAGATAGGCGACAAGCTTATTTATTTATTTTTTTCTCTATTACGTGATATAGGCGTAAAGGTGCCAGATTCATCCTCACTTTGCCGTTGTGTAGCCATGCGTATGCATTCGAGTATTCTTCTCAATACTTCAAAAACACTAGCTTCAAAGCTAACCTAGTAACAATGGATATTTTCATTTAAATTTCGTTCTTTTTTTAATAAATATTTTTCTAGAAAATATTTGAAGAAACCCTGTCTTAAGTTATTGTGTTTGTAACCTACACAAAATGTATATTAATAAATTTTGATTAATTGGGATTCTAATTTGAGATCTCATAATCTTTTAAATAATTATAATATTATTAATTTAAAGATTCGTATAAATTATATATGACTCATTTGTTAATATATGATATACATTAAGAATATAATCGAGTTAAAATAATACTAAATTTAAATTCCATTTAATTAAAAAATTTAAGATTAAAAACTCAGTTTAAATTTAATTGAGTTTTTAATTTAATTTAAATAGATATTTAAAATATTCGGATTCGACTTAATCTTATTATTAATTAAAAATAAGAAGTTAGTTTATTAATATTAAAAAAATATGAAAAAAAAAATCAGCTTGAGCTCAATATTGAGTTTATATATATATAATTAGACTCATAAATCATTTAAGGCTCTGTTTGATTTAACTATTTGTAACAATTATTAGCTGTTGTTGATAGCTGGACAGTTGGTAGCTGATAGCTAGTAGTTGGTGATTAATAACTGGTAGCTGGTGACTGTTATCTAATAACTGATAATTAGATGTATTTGATAAAATTGTTATTAGTTGTTATTATATTCAATCACTATTAAAAATAAATATTAACATTTATTTTTTATTTAAATATTATTTTTAAAAAATAATATAATTTTTTTAATTAAAAAAAATAAATTTTTATAAATAATAACTGTTTAACTATCTAATAGTTAAGAGTTATAAGTAATCAAACACTATAATACAATTATTATAAATAAAAAAATTAATAGCTACATGAAAAACCTTTGTAAACACCCACGTTTCATATATATCAATAATATAAATTTAATGAATTTAGAAAATGTTCTTATTAGATTGTATGATAGCTTTTGGTTTTGACATAAATATTGCTATTATTTTAGTGATTAATTTTAGGGTTCATTTGAAAAAATAATATAAAATTAAAATATTTAATTTTATTCAATTTATCATTATTTTAGCGGTTAATTCATATGTTTGACATAAATTTTAAAGTCATACAAATTATTTAAATTATATTATTTAAAATAATTAAAATTTAAATGAAGGCATTTATTTTTATTTTATCCTTATGTATAAAAAACATATATATTTTATGTAAATAAACATATTTTTATTTTTAAAATAATGAGTTTCATTAGAAGATTATAATTCTCAAAAAAATATCAATTTCATTTATTTCAAAATAATTTATTTTTAAAATAAAAATATTATATTATATTATTTTAAATATTAGAATTAAAAGATAATAAAATTATTATAATATTTGAATAGTCATTAATTTATATAATCAATTAATAACGATTAGATTCATATTAAAATCAGGATAGAATTTAAAATTATTTTTTGTACCCTAATCAATAATATAAAAGAAACAGGGAGGGAACCATCTGATTGTTCAGGTTATTTTTATTTGACTCAGAACAATTTTTTATATTAAAAAATTTTCTAAATTTATTCAAAACTAATTTTTTTTTTCGAAAAATGTTTAAATTTTAATTAAAGATGTTAATTGAATAGAAATTATTAAATAAAATAAAAATATATTTCTTTTATTTAAATAAAAATAATTTTTTATAAAAATATTTTTATTTTAATTATATATAAGGCTATTTTTCTATAGATAAAAAGTATATATTTTTATTTCGCCTAATAATTTTACTTAAATTAAAATTGTTATAATAATTGTACCGTTAATTACAACGTTAATTACAAATAGCACGCGGCAAACGTTAGGATATTCAGACAATAATAATAAATAATAAAAAATCCGCGAGTTTTCGCAACAGTTTCGTAAAAGAGACGCCGGCGAGTCGGCGACCCTTCAAACATTGATAATTGAATCGGCCCTAATAAAACGATGCTCTAACGTGCGTCTTTGACGTGCTTGCTTTTTTTATCTGGTAGCCACGCGTTTCTTTTTAGCTTGCCAACACTTTGTATTCTCTCAACAATTTTTCTTCTTCTTCATTTTTGCCCAATTCATTATTTTATTCCTTCTCTTTTCTTGGTTGTCTCTTAGTTTCTGCTTTCTCTGATCAATTCGCGCATCCCCAAGCTTATTTCCATCATTCTCGCAGCTTAACCCTGTCTGCGAGAGTGAAACGGTGAAAGGGTTGCTCATTGATTGAAGAAAAAATGGTTCAAATCAAGGAATTGTATCCTTCTTTTATATCTATTTGTTTTTGTGTTTGATGGTTATTAAACCAAATCTTATGTTGATGAACTTGTACTTGGATTTGTTTTAGACTTATTTGAATTGTGATTGGCCCAAAATTCAAAATTTTGGATTTGTTGGTTGAAAATTCAATCTACCCGGATACAACGTGCTCGTTTACATTGTATTTTATGTTTTGGGTATTTCCTTGACTTGTAAATTGTTGATGTGGCTTTTTTGTCAAGCCGAATTGTCATGCCCGTATCACTAGAAGAGGTATAACAAATGACTTCTTTAAATTTATGTGATTTAAAGGAAATTATAATTCTTTTCTCTCTCTTGTTTAATTTCCCTTCATTTCCCCTGCACAATTAGTGCACCAAACATAGCCTTATAGATGGAAAAATATATTCTTGTTTGTTAAAGATAAGGTTTTTAATTTTGGGGTTTGCAGTATCAGATAGCCCAGATGTACATGGTGATGAAGATGCAGCAACAAAATACAAATAGTACTGAGGGTATTGAAGTCTTGGAGAATAGGCCATTGGAGGATGATGTATTTGGAAAGTGTCAATACACATCCAAAGTTTATCGGTTGCAAAGGTAATTTGAATTGGGTGATTGAGATACTTAATGATGCAGTATATATATGTTGTAAAGAGGCCTAATTAGCAGGGATAGGAAGATGGTGCTGTATTGGTGTCTAACAACTGCAAGCAACTCTGTTTTTTCTAACCATTATTGACACTGAGGGAGTAGAACTAAAAATATTGATTTGCCGAGATTGAAAAATAATGAAGAAATAATTTCAGTTGTTTTGATTGTAATTCATGATTGAATGGTTTCAAGTGACCTATAAGCATGGTCTAGATAGTACACAGATAATGTCAGGTATTTGTGTATGATCATATGCCCTGGTGATGGTGCATTTCATTACGGATGCTTAGCTTAAATTATGCTGGACTCGGAACAACGTATGCAATGGCATTGTATGAAACTAGAAGGTGAAAGCGATCCCATATGTATAAAATAGAGAGAGCTTTCTTTTATATTTTGATGACTCTGTGCTGTGCCTGTAGATTGCAGTTATATAATCAAAATGATGAGTCTAATTTTTTATTATAACTCATCTGTTAATGTAATTTCTGTTGTACAAAGATTAATGGTCAATAATCAATATGAGGGCAATGAAGAGCGTTGACTGCTAGGAATTGATAGATGCGACATTTACAAGCGAATGGTTTTTAGATGTCAAAGCATTCACAATTACATAAGGGGTCTCTCTGGTGGTAACATTAATGGTCAATACTAAAACTTTAAAGATGGTTGGCAATCAAAAGTTGTGATTGGTTCATGTAATTTATTTTTCATTTAAAATAAAAAAAAAAAATAGTAAGATCATAAGGTTTCTAGATGTTGCAACTTTATAATAGAATTAATTGTTTAGTAGATATTAGAGGAGAGTGAGTGAATGTATTACTTTTATTTATGCACTCGTCCATGTGAATGTGTTAATAGGAGTGTGAGTGAATGAATTGCATAAAAGAATTTAAATTAGTTCATTTATTATATAACAAAAGCGAGGATATTTTTTGGTTTTCAGAACTAAGTTAAAGTTGTAGAGCTGTTGCTTAATCTCAAGTTCCATTTATTTCTAATTTTTCTAAATTTCACCTCTCTTTCTATTTCTCCCCCTTTATTTATTTTTAGGAAACCTTCACAGTTTTGACTGCTTTCAATTGTTGTTCTGTGAAATTTGGTTTCAAAATTATGTCCTTGGTAGTATGTGTGTAATTTCTCGCAATGCTGATACCTAATAATGACCAGCATCTTAAAATATTTTTCTGGACCTTTGGTTCCGTTCTTTTATATTTCACCGGTTTATAAATATATAACACATCAGTTTTTTAAAGCTTGAGGTGTTAATGTCCTGTTATTGCATTTCTGTTTGCAGCAAAGCACCAACTTGGCTTACAACTTTTGCTCCAGCAGATGCTCTCATCATGCAAGAAGAAGCTTGGAATGCATATCCAAGATGTAAAACAGGTTTGCACTTTTCTCCTGCTGGACTCTTGATATTCTTTGTTATTTCTAAAGCTTATATAAGTTAACTTCTACTGATATTGTCTGTCCTCCACAAATGGATGCCACACTATCAGTGATCAAGGTAATAATTTTTGCTTTTTGGATTTAAAATTTCAACTTTTCAAGTTTTTCTTGCAAAGGAATTTCATACGACAGTCAATAGCATGCTCATTTTGGTTTGTGATTTTTTGCAGTGCCCATACTTCACAAAGTTTTCTTTGACGGTTGAAACTATTCATAGGGCTGACAAAGGTCTGTCAGAAAATGTAAGTTTCTTTGAATTTTTGTAGTTTCTGTGTGAATTTCAGAAAATGTATAACCTGATATCACCCAGTGAGTGAATGTTGTTTTTGCAAGCATTCTTCATTGGTGATTTCTTTAGCCTCTCTTAACCTGTGAAGCTTAACAAACTAGGTGCATGGTTTAACCAAAGAACAACTAGCAGACAGGCAGGTCGAATATATTGATATATCCTCGGCAGAAACAGATTATTGGAGTTATGTTGTTGGAAGTAGCAGTATGGACTTCTCTAAATTCAAATCTGTAAGAACTGGTCGAGGTCCACTTTTGGATGGATGGCAGGTGGGTGCCTTATCAATTATTGAACACATCGTGCAAAAACATGGATGCAACCACTCGTGGAATTTGACTTGTGCTCTTCCAATATAGTGCACATCTTGTTATCAAATGATCTTCCTCTCTCTACAACTTCTAGAATCGTTCACTTCTCTTGTAGCTTTCCCCTTCAAAGAAGAAGGCAATACATTCTGCTTTTTGTACATATTCAGCTGGACCATGCCATATCTCACCTTTATTTGCTCTGTATAAATGTCTTGGATCTCATCTATTAGTTTTCCTTCTCATTTTTCCTTTATGAAATCTTCTCATTTCCAACCTTTTATCTGTATTCTCCACTCTCCACAGTACAAGAGCTCTCTAAATCGTTTCCAAATTAAAAAAAAAAAAAACGGTCTTTGGCTGTATATGGTAGAAATAGTCAAACCTCATACTATTTACTTCATTGTTGGTTGTCAAAATAAGTTAGTTGCTTCCTCTTGCATCATGAATACTTACACCAATAATTTGCGATTATTAATGATAGCTTATTGATATTGCAGGATAGGTGTAAACCTGTAATGACGGCATACAAGTTGGTAACAGTAGATGCACCGTACTGGGGTTTTGGTTATCGACTCGAGCAGGCTTTACTAGCTGTAAACTCTCTTGCACTTCGTACGCTTTTATGATTGAAGATTTTTGCTGCACCATTTTTACTTCATAGGCAGATAGCTACAAAATCTTAAGGATTCTAGGGAACTATCGTTTTGCACCTGGACTACAAAGAATATTGTGGGAGAATCTTTCAGAAAAAAAAAAACATGAATTTAGGCAATATTAGTACTTAGTTCCTTTCTTTTTCAAATTGAATCTCATGATTGTTAACTTTTCAAGTTCTAATCCTTTATTCTTTCTGTTTAAAATATCATTATTTTAGTTCTTGAGTTTTTAATGGAGCATCTGTTTAATCCTTATGGTTTCATATACTATCTGCTTTGATCCAAATTTTCCTAGACTAAAAGGATGTCTCATTTATATCACTTGGGTATTTGGCGTATGTTTCTACTTGTCTTGGTTGCAAGTTTAATGCATGTTTTCAAATTAAACTTATGCAGGGTGAAAGGGCTCTTTTCGTAGAGAGTCATCGGAATTGTTTTAGTTGGATCGATGAATGGTTTGGGATGACAATGCAACAAATACGGGAACTTGAGCTACAGAGTGATTCTTCATTAAATAAGGTAGAAATATTTCAAACTCAAATGACAAAATTTCAATACGAGTAGCAGTAACAGCCTCTTTAAGTTGACCAAATCAGTATAATATCTGAAACTGTAGGTTGGTAATTGTCACATTTGAGTTTTTTAACCAGACGAAGTTCGTGGAGCTAACCAGCTAAGTCATGGGGTTCATGTTATTGATGATAGAAAAGTGGGAAGCCAACTGCAATGACAACTTCAGAAGACTTTGATCTGAGATTGTCCCTTGACAATGAAGACACTAACAGCAAAAGATTTCAACTTGCTGTAGATACCTAAGGTGCCTGATCAAATTCGCGTGGACAGATGCCTTAGGCATCAAACTGGGACGATGTTCTCCATATTGGAATTGTTGTAATGTTTTAATTATTTAATTTTGATTTCTTCCTCATTCTTCACAGAAGTAGTAAATTTTTCAGGGTAAATTATAATTTAGTCCGTAGATTTTGACCTTAACAACGAAATGATCTTTATATTTTGAGAAATATATGTTTACATCCTTATATTTTATCCCTGTTACACTATTTAGTCCTTTTGTTTATTTTTTTTTTTAATTTTTCTTTAAATTTTTTTTAAAAATTGAAAATAAAATTTTATACCTGAAATACCCTTTTCAGTGTTGGTGAGATTCCTATTCATACTTACATTTCTGCCAACAAATTTTTCCTAATATATATATTATATATATAATGAATAAAAAAAAATTAGAGGAGAAGACAACCATTATTGGAGAAGAAAAGCAATGCAATCACCATCGTTGGAGAGTAGTGTATGGAGAGTAGTGTAGTTTTCGCTGGCGGCTCGATCCTTCACCATCGCCTGCCCAATCTTCACCATCGCTTGCCCAAATCTAACCACGAAGGAATCCACAAACAGGGCATGAAAATTGGAGGAACAATTGACTCAATCCTTCTTTAATCTGTTTCACTTTCTGTCTCTCTTTTTTTTTTGAAATTGTATTTGTAACATACCATTGAGAGAGACAGAGACCACCCTTCTCTGACTTTGTCTCGTGTTCTCAAATAGGTTGAAAATTATAATTTTCAAAATAATTGTTGGGTTTTTTACTCTATGACAAATTTTTTGATTAAAGACTTGCAAGGATATTTTGGTTTGGGTTTGGGTGTGAGTGTTTTCATTGGAGCCAAGATTCTGAGTTCCATTTTCTTTGGCCAAATTTTTTTTTTTCAAATTTAATTGATATTTTATGTGGATTTTGCTTTGGTGATTGTAAATTAATTTGTTGTAATTTGTTAAAAATTATCGTTTGTAATTGGGTGTGACTCTGAATTTGCATATTGAGGATACAATTTGAAGATTTTTGTTAATTTTTTCTTCATCCTTGCAGCATGTTGAGTAAATTTCAATTTGAAAATTTCTTGTGAATTTGTTGTTCTTTGCCATTTGTTGGTGATGAAGTGTACTGTCTTTTTCTCCTTTTCTTTTTATTTCTCTCCTTCTATTTATGCAATTTCACCATATGTGCTTTGCTGCTTTCTATGCATCATTGCCGTCGTCAACGAACGCGCGATTGTTGGGTTCCACCGCCAAAGCTTTGGTTTTCTATAATTTTTTTCTTTTCTTTTATTCTTTTAATTTTTAATTTGAGAATGTAATGTAAATTTAGAAATTGTAATATTGTATTTGAGTTTTGATTTCAATTTTAAATTTGATTTATAATTTTGATAAATTGAAAAAAAATTATAGAATGGTAAAGGTCAGAATTATTAATGGCAAGCAATCCTCACTGATAATTATATCCATATCGAATAACAACGGTTTCAATAAACAAATCAATTCTAAAAATTGATTTCTCCATATTTATATGGATGGGATGGAAAATTTAAGGATGGATATTTTAGTTTTTTTACAAGCAACGAAATAACTAAATAGGATTATGATGTTAAAATATAAAAATTAAATCATATATTTTTTAAAATAAATAAATTATTTTATTGTTAAGACTAAAACTCAAAAATTAAATTATAATTTGTCAATTTTTTTTATTATAGCAGATATATAATTCTTTTGGAGGCCATAGTTATATCAAATTTTTTTTACAGGAAGTTTTGAAATCCCGTGAAATTTCAATAATAGATTCAAAGTTTCATGTTCACTGTCTTTTACTTTGTTATTTTTAGGATATTCTAAAATAAGCATGTACTTATTAAGTTAATAATTATTATATTCTGGGTTATCAAGTGAAATTTTTTATAAGTTAATAATTTTTTTTTTTCGGACAAAGAGCCATTAGATAATTTCGTACCTGATTATACTTTAAATCTTTTTATGTAATATTTGTTTTTCTATATTTAAGGATTATCAAATTAAAATTTTAATAAGAGTTAAATTTATTAAAAAATTATATAATTAATGTTTAATATTTCAATTAAATAACATAAAATAATTTATTTTCTAAAAAAAGTTATAAATTAATTTTTTACATGTTAATTATTTTTCTGGCATATATTCAATCAATTTAATATTTAATTAATTTTTTTTTTTAATTTAATGAGAAAATAATTTTCATAGATATTTCCAGATTCAATTACAAGTGTCAATTTATATATATATATATTATTTTTTTTTTTCATTTATCTTATCAACAAATTGAAAGCTTTTGATGTTAACTACTAACGGCCATTCTCCTTTCATAACTTCTAAAATTTGTAACTATTTAGTTTCTGTACAGATTGGGCTGATTTCAATTTGAATAACGCGTAATACTCTGCTTCTGCTTCTGCTTCTGCTTCCACCGGAGGTTGAAAATGGCGGTAGTCGCTGTGGCGCCGAAGGAGATCAAGGAGGTCAAGGCTTTGTTTGAACGCTACTCGGAGAAAGGGATCATGACCGTTGATCATCTCCGTTCCTTCCTTGTTGAGATCCAAAAACAAGACAAGGTTACCATAGAGGAAGCAAAAGCCATTGTGGATCATTATCAGGGGCTCGAACAAGGTCTTAATCTCGACGCCTTTTTTAAGTACCTTTTTGGCGATGATAACCCTCCTCTCGATCCTAAACTCGGGGTAATTTTACTGCCTTTATTGATCTTTCATTTGGTGGCCAGATTTTGGGTATTCAATGAAATGGGTTTTGTTTTTGGTGAATAGCGAAATGGGATTTGCTGGGTTTTTTTATTTGTTTTTTAGCTTTTGTTTGGATTATTACAGATGTCAGCTGGTGGGATTCTTGTTTGGTTTCCTCCTTTTTTTTATTGTTTAATAAGTAGAAAATTGGAGGATTTGGCTGGTAGTTTTCTATATTTAGAAAGAATGTCAAGAACTTGAGATTTTTAAGCATTGGGTTGTAAAGCACTAAAAAAATAATTTAAAATTAAGATCGTGACTTCTCATTTTCAGAAAAACTCGATGGAAAGTAATCAAACTTTGATAATTTGTTTATGAACTGTTGAATTTTACTGCAATTTAGTAAATAACTATTGGCTAATTAAAATTTTGGGTCTTGAAATGATAAGGGTTTTGTAATTTTTTCCTCTTGTTTTTAGGGAGTAGCTAACTGCTATTTGTTGGTTAAGTTTTTTGCATTTTTAGCTTTGTTTGGATTACTAATATAAGTTAGCTGGAGGGGGTTTTGTCTGGTACACTCTTTTTATTGTTGAAAGTAGAAAATTGGAGAATTGGTGGGTACTGGGTACTTTTCTATATTAAGAAAGATGTTCAAGCACTCAAGATTTTGGATTATTGAATTGGGCTGTAAAGCACAAAATGAATTTAAAATCAAGATAGTTGCTTTTTGTTTTCAGGGAAAAAAAAAACTCGGTGGGGACTAATCAAACTTCATAATTCGTCTGTTTTAAATTCTCCTGCTAAATAAAATAACTACTTGCTAAATAGAATCCCATTTTATGCTTCAACATATTCTTATAGTGCTTGTAAGTTATAAACTTGTCTATGTTAATGTTCCTTTGTTCTCTATAATATAGATTCATCTATTATTTTGTAGTCATTATGTGCTGTAGTTTTGGATATTGAGGTGGATCTTGTCTGAGTTTTAGTGCAGTTGTTAATTAGAGTGGAAATGAAGCTGTAGGTTGCTGTTTCCCTTTTTCTTTTTATCATGGTTGTTCTCTGCAATTTATGTAGCTGTCTGTCTAATTTCTGTTTTTTTTTTTTTTTCAGAACTTGTATCTTCCTTTTTTTTTTTATAATTTTATTATTTATTATGGTGAGTATGATTTCAGGTGCACCACGATATGACTGCTCCTCTGTCGCATTATTTCATATTTACTGGGCACAATTCATATCTAACTGGGAATCAACTTAGTAGTGATTGCAGTGATGTCCCTATCATAGATGCCCTGCAGAAAGGCGTGAGAGTGATTGAATTGGATATATGGCCTAATTCCACTTTGGATGATGTGGATGTCCTTCATGGGAGGTATGCTATTTTGAAAAGATGATATTTAATTGCCGCTCAAAAAGGAAATCAAAGTAGTTGAGACAATGTCTAGACAGTAATTTTTCTTTGTTGAAATTTATATCTTTCGTCTAGTTTTGGTAATTCGTACCATAACAATTACTGACTTTCCAATTTTTTGAATTGGAAGGTTTCACTCTTCATTTCTCAATGCATAAAATTGAACTATATTAAAATTGAAAAGGGGTCAATATATACCATGTGCTATTCTCATTTAAGAAATAAATTTTCTGGTATTTGACTATTTTCATTATATAGATTCTGAGAAACTTATATAAACTTCAAAATACTAGTGAATCATGCATGCATTACTTTTGACTAGGTGTTCTGTTTGCTTTATATAGGACGCTGACAACTCCAGTGCAACTTATTAATTGTTTGAGGTCTATTAAGGAGCATGCCTTTACCGCATCTGATTATCCAGTTGTTATAACTTTAGAAGACCACCTTACTCCAGATCTTCAGGCTAAAGTCGCTGAGGTGAGTTTTTGTAATTTAGCTGGTATTTTAAGCTCTTGTGTTCTAACAATTTATTATTCTATGAATGATCTCTAGATGGTCACTCAAACATTTGGAGATGTACTGTTTTCTCCTCGCTCAGAATGCTTAAAGGAATTTCCCTCCCCAGAATCGTTGAAGAGGCGGATTATCATATCAACAAAACCACCAAAGGAATACCTCAAGGCCAAAGATATTAAGGAGAAAGAGAAAGAAACATCTGACCTTAAAGATCACATTCAGGCTGATGACAAGGTGTGTGGAGATGCTCATTAAAATTTACTTATTTTTTCTGTTTTGCTTGTATACTTATCTTCTTTTTGGCAGAATGAATTAGATGAGGACAGTGACGATGAGGAAGATGTGAATGAAGGAGACATAAAGTCTCAGCGAGCTATAGCTCCAGAGTATGTACATTTAATTGCTATCCATGCTGGGAAGCCTAAAGGTGGACTAGACGAGTGTCTAAAAGTGGATCCTGAGAAAGTGAGACGTCTTAGCTTAAGTGAGCCACAACTTGAAAAGGCTGTTGAAACTCATGCAAAGGAAATTGTCAGGTGCTAATGAGTATTATTTGCTTGTGTTTCAAGAAGTCATGCTTTTCCAATTTTTTAGCTTGCATATTTTTTTATTTCACAAAACACTGTTGATGTGTCTGACTAGAGATAGAGAGTGATAGATACAGACAAAAAGGCAACAGGGATTGCCGACACAAGAATATTTGTGTAATCGGTGATGTTCAACAATACAGCAATCATTGTTGAACAGGTGTTTATTAAACAGAGTTGGTTTTAATTGAATGACTTGTACAATTGTTTTCTATGGCTTCTTTGCTGGGACTTTAGTCAATAATTCATTCTATTTTTCAACTTTTATGCAGTCAATGCCTGCACTACACTATTAGTCAACTTATATGCTTCCTTGCAACTCATTTGTAATTGCAAAAGTGTTGAACCAAGCTCTACACGGTCTTATGATTTCCTGCAATGTAGGTTTACCCAGAGGAATATACTTAGGGTGTACCCAAGGGGTATTCGTATTGACTCGTCCAACTACAACCCATTAATTGGGTGGATGCATGGAGCTCAAATGGTTGCTTTTAACATGCAGGTTTGCATTTTTAAATCCCCGTCTTGTTTATGATTCTTATTATATAACCTCAAGGAAGGAAGCTGGAGGTGTGACTATGTGGTGTTTGGATTGTTCTACTGCTTAACAATTTTGCCTTTTGGATTGCTTCATTAATGGAATGGCAAATTAAATGATTTTATTTACATACTAGAGTGCTTGTGTATTTTTCGGCCGCTAAATAGTTTACAGAAGAACGTATAATGAAGGATTTGAGGTGTATAGTTGCTTTTATGACACAGGTTGATGGATGCATTAAACATGTTATTGATTTTTAATATAATGCTTCATTCTTAATTTTGTGGAAATGTATCTCAACCAATATAAACCGATTTATCATTGACAGGGACATGGGAAATCACTTTGGTTGATGCATGGAATGTTCAAAGCCAATGGGGGGTGTGGTTATGTAAAGAAACCAGATTTTCTGTTGCAGTCTAGTCAGCATATGTTTGATCCTAGAATTGAGAGGCCTGTGAAGACCATTTTAAAGGTGATTGTCTGACAAGAGTAATTTTCTGGCCTTCCAGTAGACTGTTCTTATAATGTTCATTTCTTTACAATGCTTTGTCTCAATGAATAATTGTAAGTTTCATGTTTCTATATAGGTGAAAGTATATATGGGGGAAGGATGGCACAAGGATTTCAATGGCACTGGTTTTGACGTATTTAGCTCACCAGATTTTTATGTTAGGGTAAGATAGATATCTTCTCTCCATTCCCTTATTTCTTACAAATTATTACTTACCATTGACTTCACCCGTCATTCTATCCTCGTAACCTTTGTCATAAAAATGGCGTTTTTACTGTTATCTACATTTTCTTTTTGGTTCTTGGAAATTCTCAAAGGCTTTTGGGCCATCAAAATTTGAACATTAATCTCCTGCACTATGATGCAAGCTATTGACTGCTTGGAAATTCTCTACATATTAGACCATAGAATTTGTCAGAAAGTTGTGCAGGATGATCTTATATTCTTCTCTCTGGTGCCTGTTGGCTGGATCATTGAAATTAATGATAATCAAATTGAGTTTGATTTTTCGCTCTGTATAGGTAGGGATTGCTGGAGTCCCTGCTGATACTAAAATGAAGAACACAAGGACAGTGAACAACAATTGGACACCTATCTGGAATGAGGAATTCAAATTCCCATTAACTGTTCCGGAACTGGCTCTACTTCGTATTGAAGTTCACGAGTATGACATGTCTGAAAGGGATGACTTTGGAGGTCAAACATGCCTTCCTGTTTCTGAGCTAAGAAGAGGGATTCGAGCTGTTCAACTCCATGACTTCGAGGGGGTGAAGTACAATTCTGTAAAGCTCCTCCTTCGATTTGATTTTAATTAAGACTATAAGTAGTACTACTCTGTTATACTGCCTTATGGTTGAGATGTACAGATTTTGAGAGGTTCCTTTGATGTTGGTGTGCATTGGCCTTCAGTACATAAATAATTGATAATAAATCGGCCCTGCTGTTCTGTTGTCTATTAGTTGTCAACAAGTGCAGGGAACTGGCAGGTATAATTTCCTTGTAATGTAAAATAAGAAGCTTTTGTCTTGGCTAAAGCAAATGAGTTGTAATGCTAAGAAATAATTGTTCTGTATTTCTACTTTTTTAGATGAAAGGAAAAGTTATTGTTTATGGATGGCCAATATTTCAGAATCAATGGTGATTACAATATAAATCAAGAATCAAAACATGAAAAGGATATAAATGATTTTCATAACATCCCAATTCACAAATATAGGTTGGATCATGCTTCCCAAAAAATCAAGAGTCCCCATAAAAAAAAAAATTGTAAAAATGCATTTTCAAATGTATGTACTACAACAAAAAAAAATGTTGAATAAACAAAAACAAAAAAGATTTATTACAAGCTCCTTCAAAGAAAATTATTGACTAATAAAAAATGTAAACCTTTGCAAATAATAAAAGTGTTAATTACTATGAAATTATTATATTTTGATCGATTATATTAAAATTATTATAGCGAGCATAAAAATTATTAAAAATTTTTCCAAAATATTCTATAATAAGCAGCTTAGCAGTACATAAAATATTTGATTATAAAATTTATGGGCTTTTTAAATTTTAAAATATATGTTATAAATGTTGGAAATTTTATTTAAAATTTTAATAAGTATTAGAAAAATATAAATAAATTAATATAAAAAATAATTTGGATGAAAAAAATATATTAATAGAGTTGTATTTTGTTATAATTATTATTATTCAAATAATAAGTTAAAATTTTTTATTTTTTAATTTATTTATTTAATATTATTTTAATTTTCAATTAACTAATGATTAAAGACTTGTTAAAAAAATCGAATATCCATATATTATACTGCTTAATATGGATAAATTTTATCGCCTCCCTTTTTTTTATTCGAAATATATCGAGTTCCTAACTTGATTTGGCAAATACCCGTGCTCGTCACCTTGCTGCTTCTATCTAGAATCTAGACTTGCATAAGAATAGTAGTAGTAGCACAAGAAGTCAGAACCAATCGTGATTGAAAAATTAAGGAGAGCCAAATTTTAAGCCATTGAATGAATTTTGTTTCCAGAGATAGTACAAAGCACAAAAAGCTTGTAAGTAGCATTGAATTATCTTGAAAATGGAAATAATTTTTTAAAGAACAATGGTTTCTACAAATTGGCAAGTTACAGAAGATAATTTTGTCAATAATTGTGTTCATTCACTTGCTATATTTTTGTATAGTACTGTTATTGATTGGATGTGTTTAAATTGAGTGCACACCACCTGTTCGATAATTTGCCTAAGTCAATAACAACAACAAAATCCACTTAATTTTTCTAAATTAGAGGAAGTTGGTTTTTGAAAGAACGTGGACTCGAACTCTTCTTGTTGCTTTGTTTGTTTGTAGGATAACTACATGGGGCCTAGATGGAAAGGAAAAGACTCAGAAACCAAAGCTCTTGCAGATCCTATGTCAAAGATCGTTTCACAACTTTGTTCTTCTTTAATCCAATTAGATGCTCATGGGTTACTTTCAGGATGTGGCGTACTTCTTGCTGTGGACGCAGAGCAAACTGAACTTCTTACTCGTGCATGTTTTGGCCGACCCATTATTGCAGCTGAGAAAGATAAGCAATGGTTTGAACTGGGTTTGGAGGAAGCTTTTTATTTGTGTCATTCTCTAAAATGCCTCAAGATTGTTGGTGAAGATAATTCTCAAAAGAATGTTGTTGAGTTGTGGCATTATATGAAATCAAAAAATGCAACGTTCCCTGATTTTTTCAAGGCTTATTATCATCTTCGAATGAAAAATTGGGTTGTGAGACCGGGATCTCAGTATGGTGTAGATTTTGTTGCATACCGTCACCATCCATCTTTGGTTCATTCTGAATATGCAGTGCTTGTTTTGTCAGAAGATGATGTTGATTTGAATGGGAGATTGAGCGTGTGGTCTGATCTGCATTGCACAATTCGACTTTGTGGAAGTGTTGCAAAAACATTGTTAGTTCTTAACATCAACAAAAATGGCCACGATGTTGTCTCTCCATCATGTTTAGAGAGATACTCAGTTGAAGAGCACACAGTTACAAGATGGAGTCCGGAACAAAGTCGTGAGAATCAGACAAGCACTGAAAATGGGGCCAAGTAAGATGTCATTAAGAAAATTTTTGTTTTTCTTCGCACAGTATTGTGTAAACATTTCACATTTGTAATTTAATTATATGAAGATCTATTTTTGTTGTAGTATCTATTACCTGTCATGTGTTTTTTTACCAACTGAATCATTGGGCACCTGGTCAGTATATGAAATGGCAAAACTGACAAGTATCTAAAACTATTTTTATTGTTTTGGCTGTAACTGTAATTGTCTTATCTCTTTCATGGGTAGTAGCCTTATTTTTTTTCTTTTACTTCATCTTAGAAAAAATATTTGTTGGTAAAGGTGGCTTAGTCATTTGTTGCTCCATCAGTAATAGTAACGCATTATGCATGGTTAACATTTAAAATTTTTATATTCCTAATAATCCTTAAACTTGATCAGTCTTAACAATATTGATAAACCACACTTGAGCATTAATTTAAGGATAAATGCATATACGATTATGCTATAGATTCAGATTTGAATCCCCTCCCTTATTGCTCAAAAAATATTGATAAAATTTAAAAGCATGATCATGGCTTTCTGTTTTTGTCTTTCTTGGACATATGGTCTCTTCTTTCTCTGCCTCTTCATTTGCACATGTACAGGAATAATGTCATGTTCTGGTAAATAAGAAAAAATAAATCTGATCCTGATCTTTTGCTAGTCTGCTTATCTACTATTGTTCATCAATTTTAGGTTTCAAACAAGCACATGAGATGGGCAACATGCAACTGTAAGCACATCAATCTTGATGCTTAAATATGAACTTGAGCAGAATCCAAGGGGAATTAATTAAGCATGAAGTGTTATGAAAGGTGATTAAATTATTATGTGAATGTTGCATTTCATTTGGTATGAAATGACCAATTTTCTCCTTCCCTAGACACACAAATTAACATAAGCAAGTTCACCTCAATTTTCAAGGAAGGGCACAACTGAGCACCACTTTCCTATTGTAACTTGTAGCGCCCTTTTATTGGCTTCTGCACTTCTTAATGTATTTTAAGGTTGAGAAAAACAAAACACAATAGTATGAGATATGTGATGGTCAATTCTTTTAATCCTTATTATAACGAGTGAACTACAATTTGTCTGCCATGATTGACAACTTTTCTGACATTAAGTTATTGGCTTGTGGATTGTTCAAAACAATATGTTATCAGCTTGTGGGAAAATTTATTAGCATCTTGCCTACTTAAAAAATGAAAGGATTGTTTGTTTAACATTGTGATAATATTTCCATGCTATACTAGTGATGTCAAGTCAATTTGCATGTACAAATATATGTAGAAGAAAAGGGTTTTCATTGCTCAGTCTAATTACAATACTATATTTTCTTTTTTCTTCCCATTAAAAGCAAAGATAGGTAGAAGAAAAACATTAACTGGATACAAAGTATACATCCAATCTTTCAAAACTAAGGAACAAAATTAAGTGCACTTGTCACAGAAATACCAGTCCTAAATAGAAAAACACCAAAACCATAATACATCCCTAAAAGACTAAACATGCATGCATAAATTTTCACTTTCTTTTAGAGTTGGATTCTGCTAGGTTGTGCCTTTGTCATCCTTGCTTCACCGTAGGCTTCATCATTATCAATCCGGCGATTGTTCCTAAAGGCTGCACAACCGATCACATAAACAATCACCAGGATGATTAATATAATGATGTTTATCACTGACACTTTTCTCCAACTCTTCTTCAGGCTGCCTAGCACTCCAGCCTTGCAAGAGTTGCAAGAATAACACAGTTGCTCTTGATCATTGTTCCATAAGTTGCAGTCAGCATTGTAAACAGTTCCTCCTCCAGATGTCCATACAGTTTCATTCACATAGGTGTAACCACATTCTGTAGGTGGCTTGCAGCAACCGGACTACACAAAATGGAGGAGGGGAACATTACTCTTGAGAAAAACACTATATTCACATAAGAATAATCAAAAGAATTTAAAATTATTTTTTTTCAACATCTAACAATGATATTTTTTGTGAGCAATTTTATTGTCAAACAGACAGATAGTTATGTAAAGAAGATGATCAGTATTTACAAGCAGTGTAAGCATAACATATTACATATACATAATGAAAGTTTGATATCTTATTTTATGTTTTTGTAACCAAAAAGATATGGTTAGTGGCATTTTGATTTGATCTTGATGAAGATTATTGAAGTGGGTCCTATTAGTTAGCTCATTTTGATTAGATTAAGTCTCATCTCTTGTCCACTACCCCATCCATATAAATCACAGTAGGGTACACCATATCTTGGCCTATATTTTGTCGAATCATTTAAAGGAAATGGTAATTATAAACAAAGCTCTTAGCTCCACGTCTTAACAACAATGAATAACCATATAATAAATTTAAGAATAATTTATTGGAAGTATGTGCGATGATACTGGGTACTAATTAAAATCTGCAGCGCTATTTAATGTGTTTGGTAGGTGAGAAAAGTCAAGAAACTATAAGAAACTTGGATCAAATTATTGGATTCTAGATCTCGTGCATATTTGAATCATGTCTAACACTAATGAAGAAATACAACCAAACAAAAGATAAAAAGGAATATGTATATTCTATATTCTACTTTGAAAGGAAATCCTAAAGGATCAAGCAAAAAAGCAAACCAACCACTTCCACAAAAGAACATTCTCAATAATTTGGACCATCCAAGTTAAAAAGAAGAGAGTGGCAAGTGCATAAAAATAATAATTCTATTTTTTTAACGAATATTTTTAGAACAGTAATTAAGAAAAGTATATTTAGAATAAAATTTTATTATAAAATAAATAATTAAATTAATTTAAAAAAATTGAACGAAAAAAATAAAAATTATTATATAAAATTATATTTAATTATAATTATTATTATTTTAAATGATATTTTAAAATTTTTAATTTTTTTATTTTATTTTATCTGAATTTATTTTTCTTAATCGGTACTCTCAAACACTTTTTTAAAAAATTCAAATATATTTTTTTAAATTATTAAATAGAAAAGAAAAATATTTATCTGAACATGTGAGTCTATATAAATATATTTATATTATAATTACAAATAAATTTATTTTTATATGAATATAATTTTATTTTACATAATAATTTTTTTTTTCTAATCTTAAATAATACTACAAAATTTTTTATTTTATTAATTATAAAATAATAATAATTAATAAAAGATAACTTCTATGAATGGTGGGGTTATGGTCAATTACTTAATTATCAAAAGAAAGGCCAACGAGCTGCCCAATTTTCATGCCGAAAAAACTGCCATGGACAGGTGGCCATCTTTCCTTCTCACATGGCCCCTAACAATAATTTGTGCCATTTTATGAATATTATATTATAATATTATTAAAAGTTAAGGAATAATTTAATACAAAAATTGATAGATTTGCCCCACAATTTCTAAATAATTAATATTCTAATAATCAACCCTTTACCAAAATTCAAAACTTTTCAATAAAATTCACACCTATCCTTCCTTAAATTTTATCCATAACTTTATTTTTTTTAAATCAATTGCTCATAATATTGTAAGATATTATAATGTTATATTATTTTTTTTTATAAATTAATGAAATATTTAGTTTGATTTAAGCAAATATATAAAAAAAATAATCTTTGAACTATATATATATATATATATTTAAAAAAATTGCTGCAATAGTTCACACTATTTTTTATATAAAAAAATTCAAAAAAATGAAAATTTTAAGATCTAAAATTATAATTTTATATTATAAAACAGATACTCGAATATTTTAAATTATCATTATTATAAAATAAAATTAATAAAGTAAGAGAAAAAAAAATATTAACATACCTAAATAGTACTATAAAATATTTATTAACATTAAAATCAGTATATACTTTTTTAATTTTTTTTTTTAAAAAAAAAAAAGAGAAATCTAGCATTTTTATGCTATTTTTTTAGCTCAGAAATTCAGCAAGGAGATGCCAAGAATTTTAAACCCCTAATTTTTCATATATTATATTAAGAGATAGACAATTGCTCATCATTTCATGAAAACTATAATTTAAAAAAAAAATTAGGAAAATAAATAGAAATAAATATAAACATGCCTGAATAGGACTGAGCTTCCTTTGATAAAACATATCAGCAGTTTCAGGAACACCATTAACATTAACACCCATCTTAGAACAAACTTTAGAGTCTCTAATACAAGAACTAATCTTATACCAGTAACTATCACTCGCCACGCGCTCTTCCAACCACCCTGAATAATCTTGTAAATAGTAATCCAAATAACCTTTATTCATCACCGGCCGGCCAGACCCTTTATCGGTAACAGCATAAGCAAAGATAATAAATCCAATAAGCGCAGCGATTATAAAGAACATAACAAAAAGATATAACCACATTAAGAAAGTGTTTCTATAACACGCGCCGGCGAAACCAGCTAATGAGATGACCAAGATTGAAACCCCAATAACTATTAATGGCCACTGTAAAAATTTTAAGCAATCAGTGTTGTTGGCTCTGCTGCTTAGCCAAATACCACCTCCTAAAATTGGTATTGATAGTAAGAAAGTTAAGAAGTTTAGTAATCCTATTAAGTGATTGCTACTTCTCATTTTTGTAGATTGAGAGTACAAACACTTGCTTTCTTTCTTTCTTTCTTGTTTAAGGGAAGCTATGGTTTGTATTTTTAAAAGAGAAAAAGAGAGTATTAATAAGGGTTTGTTAGATGCAGGTGGTTCTTCATGATTTATGTATGAGCCTACAGTTTGATGTAGGCCCCTTGTAGTGTGAAAACAAAAGCAATTCTTAACCACTCTAATATCAGAGCATCTCTAACTTTGTTGTCTACTCTTAAAAAAATTATCTATTACCTAAATAAAAAATATTTTAATTAATATTTAAATATAAATAGTGTAATTTTTTAATTTAATATAATCTTTAATTAAATAGAGAAAAATTAATAAATAATTTTATGTGTACACTTTGTTTTTATTATTATTATTAAGTGATAGAGAAAAAAAAAAGATTTATCAAATGGAAATCTTATTCTAACTTGTCCATTAGTTTTCTTGAATAAGAAAATATGGTTGATCAAGAAAATTAAGTTATAAAATTTATAAATTTCATAGATTTAACATTGACAAGAAATTTCCTATTTACTTACTAATTGTGATTTGATAATGTTTGTTTGAGTCAAGTTACTAAAAAGGGATATTACCTGGATTTTACAAATGGAAAAGATAAAAAATCCTTGTTTAAGCAAGGGTAGGTTAGTTTAGAGTATAACCTATTGGGTAGATACTATTAAGTTAAATTTATGTGCTAATTGGCCCTTGATATTTTAAAAGATGACACGGGCATGCGTATTACTAATTATCCTATTTCTATGGCTTTTATCATATATAATTGATCATTTTAAGAAATTTATTTAATTTTAATAATTAATTATTTTTCGTTCAATTAATTTATTAATTAAATATTTTGTTTAATTTTTATATACCTTACCTAATGAATTCATCTTCCTAACACCAAAAAAAAAAAATCATCATTTATTATTTCAAGTAATAAATAATTAATTTTTCTTAATTTAGATGTCGAATTTAAGTATTGTAAATAAAATAAATAAATATTAAAAAAAATTTAATTCCTTATAAGTCCATCTCAACTCGATTGTAAAGTCATTTGATTCAATGGACTTTAAATACCGGATGGTTTATAAAAAAAAAATAAACATATACAATTCAAGATTTCAGAATTAGGGCTAAAAGAAATTGCAATTGGACCCTAAAATTACAAGCAATTGAATAAAAAGGTCCAAGAATTCTGCTTGCTTAGAGAGTTTTTCGCTATTTTATTTGACTTCTTGTGATTCTGAATTGTAACTTATTCGCACGTGCTGGATGCGTGTGAATGAAACCATAAATAAATACTTAAATATTATTAAACCCAAAATATCAGTTTTTTCTTAATCATAGAGATGAAGATTTTTGTGATGTTGCTTTTCTCAGCTCTTTAGGATTGTAAATAGAAATGCAATTTATTTGTTTTTCCCTTTTGTTAATTTAGATTTGATTGGATTTTAAATCCGAGATGGTATAATGGGATGTTTTGTAATCTAATTAGAGTCTTAAATTATCAGATTTTTACTATTTTTTTAAAAAAAAATAGGAATTTTTCATTATCATAAAAAATAAATAAATAAACTGTTTTATCGGAAATTATATTCATTAAGCCAATTTATTTGTAACTTATAATTATTATAAAGCCAATAAAAGACTTATTTATTTATCACCTAGCTCATCTAAATATATTGACTCCGAACAAACTTAGAAAAAAAAAAACAATAAACCATTAAAATTAAATTTTGTAGAAATATATAAAGTTTTGAAGTTAATGGAATATTTTTTAATTTTTTTTTAATAAAATTTTAATTTAATAATAAAATTTTAATTTAGCAATTGAGTTATTAAATACTCACAATATTTAAAATAAAAATTAACACTTTAATTTTGAATTAGGGTTTATATTGTGTATATTAAATATTTTTCTTATGAGAATTCAGGCCTACTAATATATAAGTTCAGGTTCATTTGAATCTTTATATAAATGCAAAGTTATCATAAGATATTTGAGCATCATAAATTTTGAATTTTTTTTAGTATGGTACGTAAAATTAAATGTAATTTATTACTCAGGTTGTGTATGTATTTATTTATATGTGTACCAAAAATTGGTTGGTTAATTGAGATACTTAAATAATGCTACCAACCAAATATTCCATTTCATTTCAAATTTTTAGGGAGTGTTTGATAGAGCAATGATTAAATATGCGATTGACATAAAAATGTGATTCGCGATCATTTTAAATTTTTAGGGAGTATTTGATATGCGATAACTAAATATGCGATTGATATAAAAGTGCGATTGCCAAATCGCCAATCGTTAAAAGCAAATTATAACTGTTTATGAAATTTACCGATTAAAAAGAAATTTTACTATAATCGAAATTTTTAATTAACCAACCAAACATTATAAATTTTCTCAATTGACGACGCATATGTTGTTGACAATCGATAATTAGAAATGTTTAATGGGCACACCAAATAACCCCTTAATATGGTTAGAATCTATTTATTTAAATTATTTATTTTTCTCTTGTCTTCTATTTAGGATTATACAAGAAAAATTTTACAAATGAATTATTACGATACTGTTGCACTATGTATAGTAGAATTGGTCACGAGTATCGTACTCAACATAAATTTTGATTATATATTTTTTTATTTAATTTATATTTTTAGAAATAACTTAAAATACATAAATTATTATTATTATTATTATTATGATAATTTAAAATATTAAAATATAGATCAAATTTATTATATATAGACCAACTAAAAGAAGTATTGACATACATATACAAACTTTTAATTAAAACTTATAAAAATATAATAATGTAAAAAAAAAATTGGTAAGGAGTTTTCATATAAATTTTAATATATGAATTTTTCCAGCTTAATTTATAAAATATTTAAATTCAATAGCTTTAATATAATTTAATTTAAATTTAAATAATCTTAAGAGTGAGAGAGTTGAATTAAGTTAATTTTTAGTTTATATAATTTGTAATAAAATTTATTTTCACAATTGGGTTTGCATAACAGCCACATATATAATCAAAACAAATGAGCTTAATAATGAAAATTAGAGGGAAGTAGGTAAAGAGAGAGAGAGAGACTGAAAGAAATTCAGTTATGAAATCATTCAATCTATTATAATTATTAGTAATTATGTTATGCTAGACTATCATTATCTGCCAACAATTTCATAATAATTGTAACATTACTTTACCCATGAAAATTATCATTGTTTTCATGGATAAAAACAAAATACTATAAATTATAACAGAATATGAATTATAAGACTATGTATTTGAATTGAAAACTGTTGTCCCAGTCATTATAAATTTGGCAAAAGTCATTATAAATTTGGCAAAAATCACTACCTTGTAAGGAATCAGTAGTTGCTGGAGAAAAAACAGTATGAAGTCCTCATGTAACTCAACTACAAAGCAAATAACTCTCTTCAACAGTTGTGGGAAATTTTCAATTGAAAATATTGGGTAAATAATCCTAAAAAATATTAAATTTTATAAATTTTTAATGTGTTCACTAAAAAAAATTATAATATCATCTGCTAGCAATTCCATAATAATTGTAATTTTTTTTTTAAAAGTACAAAAAAAATATTCTATGTAGTTTGATATTTTTTAAAAAAAGTTTGTATTTTTGTTTGACACGCGTGTGATTTGTTTTATTATACATTTAATTATTAAATTTATTGATATCGTTAATATTTGATAATTTGATATATAATATAAATTAAGAAAATATTTTTATCTAGTATGTAATTTTAAGTAGACCTATTTTTGAATCAAAATTTAATTTTATTTAATTATAAAAATTTAAAAATATTTTTAAGAGAAAGAAATTTTAAAAATAAAAGAAAAAACTTAAATCTCAAATTTTATTAATACTAAATTTTTTACACATCTTAAAAAAAAAATTCATAAATTTCACGAAATCTTTAATTTAATAGTCATATATTATTATTATTGTTTGTAAAATTAAATTTAATAATATGGACAAGTAAATTTGAATTTTGTAAAATTAAATTAAAATTTTTGATTTAAAAGGAAAATTGATACTATAAAATTTTGTCCCATCAATTCCTAAATTTGAATGAGGAACTACAAACTACCATACCACTAATGTATTTTCATTTTCATATTTTAGAAAAGGATAAAAAAAAAAAAAAAGGAAATAAATTATTAACTATTGTTTTTGATAATGTGGTGTGGAAGGCAACTGGCCATAGGGATGGACTAAGCATGGCCATTAATGGTCAATGATGCATTAGTATTTAAGTCCAGTCCAGTCTACAAAATATAGACAACTCTTCTTTCTTTTTCAATTTTGCTCTCATTTATATTGGTATTTAATAATGGAAAATAATATTTAATTTAATAAAATAATAAATTATTTTTATTTTATTAAATTTAATTTAATAAATTTATAAAAATATATTTTTATTTTAATTATATAAATTTATGTTTCTATTAATAAGAGAAATATACTTTTTTTCTATTTAATAATTTATTATTAAAAATATAAAAATAAATTAAAAGATATAAAATTAGAAAATTAGAAAAATTAAAAAAATTAAAATAAAAAATAAATTATAAATATTAACATAAATCATTTTTTTTTTAATAATTATATATTTTATCATTATATTTAATAATTTATATATATATTAAAATATAATTTGAATATAAATATATAGATTGGAAATCTATGACTGAATTAAAGACTTATCTATTCAAGACTCTATTTATTGATTTGACAATCTATAAATAATCTATGCACCGCCCACCTCAAATTTCAGAAGGTGCATGTTCAAGAAAGAGAAGCACACCGTCCCACATCATGAGCAGGGATCAAAGCTAAATTGATCCATCTTATTAAATAAAATAAAATTAATAATTTTATAATTAATTTAATTTAAAAAATAAAATAAATTAAAATTTTAATTTAATTCATAATTTAAAATATTTTTTATTTGATTTTAATTCAAATTAAAATTAAATTGTACATATATATTATTTTTAATTATTATTATAATTAAATATATTTAATTTAATTTTATATATTATATTTTTTAATATAATATTAATTTAAAATTTTAAAAAATGACGATTCATAAAAATAAACTAAACATAAATAAAAAAAGTTTAATTTTTTTAAAAATATAAATTTTAAATATATTAATTAATGAAATAATAAATTTTAAATTGTATAATATTAAATTATTTTTAAAATTTTTTATTATCGATATTTTTTAATTTATAATAAAATAATAATAATTTATAAAAAAAATATTTAATTTGAAATTGATAAATTTAAATATTTAAATTAATTTTAATAAATTAAAATAATAATTTAATTTAATATTAAAAAATTTTAAATTAAAAATATTATTTTAATATGATAATAATTTTTTAAATCAATCAAATCACACTTAGGTGAAGTCTCTGTCCCAAGGCTAAAAGCCTATATCTAGTAGAAAAGTTTTCTACTTCCTTCCTCAATTTCCTTTTTATATACTTTTTTTTTTTTTCTTCAATGATTATCATTTTGTATGTTTAGTCGAATCGATGATTAATTATAGAGAAAAGGTTAAATTCCCGTCTTCTAAATTCTAACCGGCTGCCGGCTGTTGTACCGGTACCTATAGTCACCATTGAGCAAACCGGATTTTTAACATGCGTGAGCCTGTGTACCATCTGCCTATAATCCGTAGCCTCAATGGCCAAGGGTAAGACAACGATGAAAATAGAGATTCTATAAAGACGACAATGGCTCCCCGCCTACGAATGGCAATGAGAGGGGGGAGAACTGTTCCCATCCCATTCTCATTTTAGCGAGAAATTTTCATATTCGTCATATATGAAAATAATTTAATCTCCATCCTTATTTTTATTGGAATTTCCGTTTTTCACAGGGATTTCCATTCCCCACTTAAATTTTATATTACTAAATTTGTTTATATTTATAAAATTTATAAATAATAGCTAAAAATATAAAAAAAATTATTTAGAAAATATTAATAAATTCAAACACACAAAACATCAACCAAACATAATTAAAATATAAATATT
>CANXYC012293233.1:0-67673 GCA_948193065.1 Aleurites moluccanus
TTTCTTATGGAGAAAAGTTATTTTTCTAAAAGTGATATTTCTAAAAGTAATTAGCTATATGTTTGTGTTTGGTAAAATATAATTTAAAAACTGCTTATAAACTCATAAGGATATTTTTGTCTATTAATTTTTTAAAATTAACTACGCGTTTAATCTAAAATTCAGTTTTTCTGAAAAGTTCCAATTTCTAACTTATCCAAAAAGCTGAATTTTAACTATCTAGATAATTGCTTTTATTAATTTTGATATTTACCAAACACTAGAAACTAAGCTAAAATCAGCTTCTCATTCAAAAAAGCTGTTTTTTCCTCTCCATAAGCTGTGCCAAACGGGCACATAAAGTACTCATTTTGTTTTTTTATTTATTTCAAATAATAAAATAGAAATAAAAATAAAATCACTTTAAAATTTATTTCAAAACAAATGAATTCTATTACAAAATTAATTGAACGAATTGAATTCTTGTGGGAAAATAAAAATGCAAGTAAATTAATAAGATTATTATAAAATTTTTGAACTGCTGGAATTTGCAGGCACAATTTGTGAGCAATGACACAGATTATCTAAATTGCAAGAAACAAGAATGCAAGAAATATGAAAACAAGAAATGTGTAGCGACCACTTGCAGTGGAACAATAAAGTTTCATGTAATCAATATCAGAACTGACATTGAATTTGTATTCTTCGCTGGTGGATTTGACAACCCTTGCATTTTGGCTAAGTCTCCTCCCTTAAAATTTGCCAATCCTAACTCGCCATTATATGGACATATTTCAAGTACAGATTCAACAGCAACATCAGTAAGCAACATTTCTTTTTTCTTTTTTCTTTTTTCTTTTCAACTGTTGATATCCTTTTTTAGTAGTCCTGAAAGAAGAAAATTTACAATATTGGGATATACTTGAGCTTTAGCTTTGATGCACAGATGAGGTTGACATGGGTTAGCGGGAGCAAAGAACCTCAACAAGTACAATATGCAAATGGAAAAACTCTGAAATCACAAGTAACAACATTTTCACAAAAAGATATGTGTAGTGAGTTCCTAATCAATTTCCATTTTTATTTTTGGTTTACAAGTCGAATGCCTGTAGTCTCGCAATGCAGGAGATTAAGGGGTTCAAATCCTGCATCATTCCCCTTTAAAGAATTTTTTATGTATCAAAATAACAAAATTCTATAATTTGTAGAGATTCTGATGGAATTAGTGTTTGTGAAATTGATATAGGCCATCTTCTTCCAAGTCCGGCTAAGGATTTCGGTTGGCATGACCCTGGCTACATTCATTCTGCAGTCATGACTGGACTAAAGCCTTCAACCCACTTCTCCTATAGATATGGAAGGTACTCACTGCAATTTGTCATATCAAAATGTTACATAAGATTAAGAGTTGCCTAAAGTTATTAAGTAATTGATAGCCAAATTACTTCATAATTCTTCTAATTCAGTGACTCAGTTGGCTGGAGTGATCAAATTCAATTTCGAACACCACCTGTTGGAGGATCAAATGAACTTAGGTTTCTTGCATTTGGCGATATGGGAAAAGCTCCTCGTGATTCTTCTGTCGAACATTACATTCAGGTATTAATAATTCAGTAGTCGAGTGTTTATGGAATTTAGACTCAAATATTCCCTTCCTTTTCAAAAAATTTCAAATGTTGTAAAGAAATAGTGAATTATAACAACAATAATAATATCAATAGGATTAATTGTTGTGTACATATGCAGCCAGGATCCATCTCAGTAGTTGAAGCAATGACTGATGAGATAAAATCTGGCAATATAGACTCCATCTTCCACATTGGAGATATAAGCTATGCAACAGGATTTCTAGTTGAATGGGATTTTTTTCTTCACCTTATAGCCCCATTGGCTTCTAGAGTATCTTACATGACTGCAATAGGAAACCATGAGAGGTAATTAAATTCTCTTTATATTATATGTATGCTTCAGCTCTTAATAATGGGAAATGTCCCATTATTACTAGTGGATTTATACACTAATTTAATTGATTAATAAACCTTATTTTGAAAAATAATTGGGAATCTTTTTTGGAAAGATAATTGGGCATTAATTAAAAATATTGTGCACAAACTTGTTCAGGGATTACTTAGAAACAGGATCACAATATGGAACTCCTGACTCAGGTGGAGAATGTGGAGTTGCTTATGAGACCTATTTTCCAATGCCAACTCCTGCAAAGGATAAGCCTTGGTACTCCATAGAACAAGGAAGTGTTCACTTTACTATAATTTCTACTGAGCATGACTGGACTCCAAATTCTGAGCAAGTAAACCTAATTTTTATTAGTCTTTCACTGTCTTTAATTTCAAGTTCTGAGCTGCTGCCTTATGCGACTGATCATATACTTTATTGTTACAGTATCAATGGATGAGAAAGGACATGGCTTCAGTTGATCGAGAGAAAACACCTTGGTTAATCTTTGCAGGGTAAGTTAACGGCTATGAAGCACCATCACTTTAGTCAAGAGCGTATATCTATGTCGGATATTTCTCGATCCAACATCACAATTAGACAACACAAATATCATATGTTTTCTTTTCTTTCGATAGTTTTCTTGGCGGATTCATGTCGTGTTCTTTGTCCATGTCCTTGCTTCATAGGTTAAGGTTGTACTCACCATATGCTTCAGGCTCAAATTCTGACCATATAATGCAGGCACAGACCCATGTATTCGTCTGACTCTTTAAGCGTAGATGGAAAGTTTACTGCATCTGTAGAGCCATTATTGTTGGAGTACAAGGTTAGCTACTGCCTGTGACTTGGACTTGTTGTGAGTTATATCAGTTGGATGGTTTTAGTATTTAACATTGCAAATATGAACCGTAGGTCGATTTGGTGCTATTTGGGCATGTTCACAATTATGAGAGAACCTGTTCTGTTTATAAAAACGAATGCTTGGCAATGCCTATCAAAGATGCAAATGGAATAGATACTTATGATCATAACAATTACAAAGCACCAGTGCAGGCTGTTATTGGCATGGCTGGCTTCTCTTTAGACGGCTTTTCAGCCATTGTAAGTTGATTCTTCTCATGCAGGATAAACTCAACTGATGCTTTATCAAGGGAACTTACTCGTATCCATTACTTAATCATCCATGTATAGGTTCCTGAATGGAGTTTGAAAAGGGTATCTGAATTTGGCTATGCAAGAGTGTTTGCAACAACGGAAGAGCTAAAATTGGAGGTTAGTTAATAACACAGCTTTAGATAATTATATTACTACAGTAAAACTCTTCAGAAGGATTCAAGAGTCCTGCTTCAAAACTTTAAACATAAGAATAATAATTCATGAGTCGTCTAATACATTTCCTTAATTTTGCAGCTTGTGAATTCAAATACAAGACAAGTTGAGGACTCTTTCCAGATCATAAAAAAGGCAAAATAGATAGGTTAAAAAAATTGTTGCTCCACTTGTAGTTATATCTTCACATTGCATCTTTATACAAAGTTTCCTTTCCCACAGTCAAACTTGGTGGGTTTTTTTTCAGCATAGGCACGCCAACATTAGCAAATAAGAAAAACTTCAAAATATTTTCTACTACTCAATTTATCAACGAAACCATTCAATTGGTTGATAATAGTCTTTTATTCAGTTGTTTAAACAAAATTGAATATTAATGTTAAGCCATAAAATATAAAGAATGCTACGCATGTTCCTATCCTAATAACAGAGTATACAATCTTCTTTACATTACAAAGTATAAACACAGCAATAAATGAAGCAAATAGCTTTTGCTTCAACAAAACTGAGTTTCATGTCTCCTCATTATAAACAGGCTCAATGGTCATTGCCCCAAATCAATCGGAAAATATTCCTACTAGCAGTGGCACTGATAGCATTGTTACTCTGCTTCCTAAGCATCTCCTCTTGTGCAGAAATATCACCATCCTTTCACATTCAGATAATTGAAGTCAAGCGAGTAAAATAAGGAGAAAAACCAAATTAAATTTATGAAATCACAGCAAAGAAAAAAAGAATAAAAAAAACAATGAAACCACGCAAATCATTAGATAGAGCCTCAAAACCACCCACTAAGCAGATAAAAGCATGCAGCACACAGTAGAGATGTGTTGAGATGATAATCACAAATATGCGAACTTTTTTATTATGTAGCACCACTAACCTAGGACCACCCATGGCCCCAAACCATATGCTGGTCCGTTATCAGGTTGGATCTCCCTGTTATAACTCTCAGCACAGCATATTCTGACTGTGAGATAATTCATTAATTTCCTTATAAAAAGTCACCAGGAAGAAAATAAGAACTCACAATAAGAGAATAGGCACAGGCAAGAGATATGAGTGTTGGATATAAATCTAGAACAGCAATCGCAATTTCCTCTGTTACTTGTGAAACCTGCAATCATAGAGATAACAAAATAAATATCACCTAACTGCACAAAAAACCATTAAACATGAAATTTACTCTAGAAACACAATAGTGATGTATCCCAGAAATATGCCTGTATGCGTGTGAGCACATGCAACCCTGTGTATGCCCATATGTCCATAAGAACATGCATTGAGGTCCATAGCAAGCACAAAAGCCCAAACAATTGAGATTGGGGTAACATAAATGTGCAGAAGAACCATAGATTTGGCAAATCATATTATTTCATAAAAATTAACTGAATGACACCCAGCACTTGCAATAAAGTTGCTCATTACCTGCATGAGCTGAATGGCAAATACATCACTGACTGTCATTTTGTCGAGGTCTTGGCACCTTTTAATAAATTCATCAAAAGGAGGACAGACCCCAACGCATTTTGTCTCACACTCAGGCAGCTGCAATCGATAATACTGAGTTATTGATTGAGTGAGATAACCATACTTCTTCAACGTATCACGCAAGCAACTTGTTCTCTGCACATCAAATCCTTCCAGAATCTCTGTTGTAAAACAACTGCAAAGGATTATAAACAGTTGAAGTTAGAACATGAATGAATCCAGAATGATAGTTAGCACAAAAAAGAAAAGGTGAATTTCAGATTTGGTATATATAACTGTATATTTCAAACATTTTCTGCCAAAAATAGCATGGCAACATTATTGAAACCAAAAAGGTAATTTCTACCAAGATTCTTTAATCAGAAAACTCCCAGTCCCAGATATGAGCAAAATTATGGTAAATAGTCGCAAGATTAAGACTAGTAAAAGCTAAATACGAAGCGAGGGAGCAATGCAACAAGTTTAATAACCAGGTGTCCCTGAGGATCACATTATAACATGAAAATAATTTTAAATGTCTTGTTACATGTGCACAAACACAATCCTCATCACAGAACCACAATCATCCCGTTGAGTTCATAATCAAAATCATCTGGTTGTCATAAAATCCTGAAAGTAAAAGGAAAACTGTGAAAATAAAATCAACAACTGCCCATTATTCAAGGAATAGTGCTACAAACTAATAGGGTTAACTAGACTTTTTGGTATACAATATCCTGACCCAGTTCCAAAGCTGTAACCTTGACTTTATCATTCAAAACACTCTGTTAATCACCATTAACAATTATGGGAAGCTCCAAAAGCATCATGACAACATAAATCAGATTATCAAATAAAAAATGTAGCCTAGAAAAGAAAAGGCTTACGCTGTTTTGATGCTTTCAGCTGCTTCAGAGGAATTTGGATCGCCTTCCACAAGATATATCAGCTTCTTAAGTCCACATCTCTAATGACATGGAAATTAGTACTTGAATGTCATTACTCGTTATGAAATGGTATAACCCAAATCAACATTAGGCATTTCACATTAACAAATTTATGCAATTACTGATCTTAAGTACCTGTAACATTAAATTTTTTAAAGTAACAACCCACACCATGTGTCAGAAAAAAAAAAAAAAAAAAAAAAAAAAAAAAACATGTTTTTCATTTTTCACAAGCTGAATTTATTTCCAATGAGGAAAGAAAATCCAAATAACCATTAATCCCTTTCCCTCTGTCCCCATCCTTTTCTTTCTCCAGTTCAGCTACCATTTTCTCTATATCTCATCTTGTTTGAAAATGCCATTAAAGCCTGTATCATCCACTTGGAGCTGTCTAGCTATTTTACCTTTGAGATTTGTGGTGAAAACTAAAAAGTGAAATGATAAAGATGTTAAAAGATGAAAAGTCAAAGTCCCCAATGGGTTTACAGAAAAACTTCATGTCCACAACAAATAAAAGGAACATAATGAATATCAAAAACTAAAATAGCAAAAAAAAAGATCAAACAAAATATAATAAATATCTATCACGCTATCGAAGATCGAAATGAGAGAGAGAGAGAGTGGTCAAAAACACAAACCAGAAGTCTCAGTTTCTGATCTTTATAGCGATTATCCCTAATTGAAGAACGCAAGTCATCGACTTTCTTCCTCTCAACAATAAAATCAAGCACATATTCACTGCCCAGATACTTGTGGCGAGCTATCCAGATTCCATCTCCAACAGGCAACCGCCTAACCTGAAGAATGGGGATGTAAAATTTCATGATCAATCATATCAAGTGGAACGTTAATAAAACATTTGCATTTCCACAGCAGAGGTAGCTGCACCAATATCAAAAAGAGAACCTTTGGTAGTCCCAAAATTTGGGATCCCATGGCAGAGAACCAGATTAGAAGTAGAGCAAAAGTTCCAACATGGAACTGGAACACAATCTCTATTTCTGTACTATTGTATCATAAGAAAGAATCAGACTAAAAGTTGTGCTCTTCTTTCATAACATTTGAGGTATTCAAGTGACAAGGACAAATGCCAAGAAAATTTCTGAACAAATGGCAACAGCACTGAAACTATGCTATTCTAACAAAAGGTTACTCCTTATTCCAAAATTTTGCTTCGAAAAACATACTTTTTGCAAAGTTTTCTGTAAACTCAATTGCAAAGCAGCAGAACGCATACAGCCACCAATTAACAATCAAAGAACAAGCAATTTTAGATACTCAATTGATGATACATTTCCCAGTTAGAATTCCATTATAACTTATAAACCAAAATTTATAAGAGATATGATCAAACAAAAAATATAGATAATCCTTACCATGATGAAGCTTCAGAAAACATTCAAAGGAACAAACAAGCTTACCGCTATTTTAATTTTATGTTCTTTGCAAATGCTCTCAATAAGTTTACTACATTTTGACCTGTAAACCATAAAATTGTATGAAAATTATCAGTCATGATAAGCATCAGTATGGCAAGGAAACAACCATAGGAGTTCAACAATATCACAATATATAATAAATAATCCACCAGAAAATAAACGCATATAAGTTGAATAACCTTCCATCAATAAAGGTGTAAACATCATCCAAGGAAATGAAAACAAACAAATTCATGAAATTTTAAACCAGCTACTTAAGATCTGATTTATATTGTCACATGCAAAAGAGTTTTGCTAGCACAACTTAAAGACAATCATCAAATTATGAGAACTTTCCAGGATACAGAATAAGCTAATTTATTTTTATAAAAAAAACCATTTAAATAATACAAACATCCCTTATTACTAACATATAAATAAAAAGCATAGCATTTTTATTTTTTGCACTAAGAAATAAGTATATACAGAGGAATAACCAATATCAAACTCAATATTATTGCATAATTCATTTATAAGCAAGAAAAAAAAAACAAAGCTCAACAAGGCAGTGTAATTAATTACACAATCTAAATCATGTAACCAGATGGTAGCAAAAACCAAATTCACACAAACAAAAAGAGAGTCTAAGTTTACAGTAACTAGAACAGCAGCTATAATAATAAGTTTGTGCTTCACTGGGAAAAGTAACAAATTTTACAATAACCAAACAATTAATTGCTTTCGTAATATTTTAATGGAAAATTAATAATTTGAAAACCTATGTCAAGCCACAGAACAGATATCCCCAAGGGAGCTGAGCAAGCTTGCGAGTACCAACCCCTGAATGGCAAACTGCTCCCTGTCATCCAGTATCAGGATTACTTCATACATATCCTCAAATCTTTCCCCTAAGCTCAGAGGCGGCATTCTTAAAATGTTCATGTTTGCTTCAAGGCCCTCCAAACTTGACTTTGTCACAGGATAACCCTACAGGATGACAGGCAGTAACTTATACATAATAAACACAGTTATCAAAAGTACATTAAAGAAGATGCAATGCTTTTCTAAATGAAGAATAACATTGTACAATAATGATGAATAAAATATTGAACATAAATGCATACATACAGATGATGAGCAAGCTCTCAAGGTAAATGCATCAGGTGCAGAGGAGACAGAACGCAAATGCAAATTTCGCAAATCTTCATCATCACAAGTCAAATCTATCTGAACACTCCGATTACTAACAAGATCGACTTGAATTGAACAATCATAAAGGCTCCAATAAGAAAATTTTCAACATTGTTAAATAATAGTTAAAGGATTAATAGCATTTAAAAGGTAAGCTTACTGCCATTTGTAAATGTGTATGATGTCGATGTTGCTTGGCAATCCATTCTTAAAGTTTGAGGCTCTGAATGCATACCATAAACTTGATCTTCTCGAAGACGACATAATACTGCTGGCCAAAGTGATGAGATCTCCTTGTTTGGGGAAGTTTCTGAAACTTCAGCGACAGCATGAAGAACTTGTTCCTTAGAGTATCCCATGCCCATAAACTACAGAATGGAAAGTCCTAGTAAGTGCAAAATTTAAAAAATAATATAGGGGCCAAAAAAGAGAAAAATTATGCACTAAACATAAGAAAAAACAAACGCAAAATCTTTAGTAAGACCACAGCCATTAGCTGTAGAATATTCATGGTAGAGAGACTGCAACTAAAGAAATATAAGACCAATCACTTCTCTTAATAGCTCAAGGATAAGAGAGGTGGTGTTGAAGGGCTCAGTGATAGTGATTTTTACACGAGGTAGCGGGTTAAGTAAGACTAATCACTAATGTAGGGTCCTAAACTAGAATAATAAGGAATAAATTATATTTAAAAAATCACACCCTTTCAAGAGATTCAAGAGGAACATCAATTGCTATTTTGTGATTGCTTAAACCAACAGTCGAAGAATTCACTGATCTTGTTGGATCAGGGTGAACGGACTCTAAATCTGATAAATTGTTGATATCCACATCAGAAGAAACCTCAACATTAGCTGAATCCTCTCTAGGATCCAGCAGATGAGATCTCATGAGACATTCACGAGCTGCTTCCTGCCCTTCCTCAGTTAGCATGTACCTGAAAATAGTATATTTACATTCCTTTGTTCATGGAATATCAAATAAGAAGTGAAGAAAAATGCAGCACTTAGGATATATACAGATTTATGTGATAAATGCTATTAGACTTAGACCAAAATGCAAACACACAAGTAGATAAAGTAAAGTGCAGATTTTATGTTGATAATGTTATTTATTTCCAAAAGAAGCATTGAAAACATAAAATTAGAAATGAACACTTAGCTTATTAATTCAAAAAATAGACAAGAGCATATAATTCAATTCCAAAAGGGTTACATGTGTATCTGTGAGCAAGTGTGTTGTAAAAAAATCCTTTATATATTGAAACACAACAAGCATTTATCTATAAGAATAACAAACTATACATTTAAAACAAGTATTGATCATGATAATTTAAGAGAAAGTGGAGTGTATTGATCGAATGCTAGTTAGTTAACTATTGAGAAATAAGAAACAACACTCTTGAGTGCATAGCACATGCTTTTAGTGCTTTGACGATGCTTAGGAGAATGCAACTCACTTTGAAGAAAAGGCAATTCTTTCTTAGCAATTAAAGTTTTGTGCTTTAAGCACAACTAGGCACACTTTTGACAATAATTGCCCTAACATTGTAATAATTACAACTTGAATCCTCCAATGAGGTGCAAGAAAAAAATAAAAAATTAACCCCACAAATGAATAGAAAACAAAGATCATAGGCATATAGAAGAGGTTATCAGTGGAAATGTGCAAAAGAAAGCCTACTTTGCTGGGCAACTTGATTTAACAGCTAGTCCTTTGGCTATCAATGTCTTCATGCAACTCCATCCGCTATACCAGTCCCTAGGAGAACTTCCAAATTGTGAAGGTTTCCCTTTTCCTTTTTCCGGACTAAGAATGCACACAGTTCAGAAACCATCAATTTAATTCCATAAGTGATTTTAATAATAAATGAACATGTTCAAAATAGGAGTAAAAACATACGCAATTGGAACCCGAGAGAGCCCGCTTGCTTCAGCTGCATCGATAAGCTCCTGTTTACGCATAAATTCATTGCCATTGGAAGTCCCCCTATTTGCAAGATATATTCAACTCATTTTTCAGAAATTAAAAAGAAAGAATTAAAAAAAAAATCTCAAGTAGGTACCTGTAAAGGGTAATCAGTAATGCATATGCCACAGAATTCTTTTGTGGCAAATAACGTTTAGCTCCCTTGGCTCTCTTAACTGAATAACTAAAATCATACGATTAGGAAAATAAAAAAATGCATGTGAAATCAACACCAAACCAATGAAATCCAAATGTGATCATGCATACCCTTTTTGGTTAAGTCTTCTGGTTCAGAAATTCCTGAACCACTATCGAAAAACCCTTGCATTAGCTTCAGAATCCATTTACCAACACCCCTATGCCACAGAAACAACCAAATTATTCCAGAAAACGAAATTTCAGGAGTAAATGAAAAAATAAACTACATTTTGGTCAAGAAAATCAATAGAACTACTTAAACTTTTATTTCCCTGAGTGGATAAATAATGAAATTTCATGTTTGGTTTGGGCAAACAACTTCAATGAAATCCTCAACCTTTTTTTGGAACACATCCACCCCATTTTTACAGGTTAACACATGAAACACTCTCTTTCACCACGTATCCTATACCCAAGAACTAAAATTATCTAGGAAAACTGAGAAAAGAAGGCTCAAAAAAGTAGAAAAACACAGAGGAACATATATAACACAAGCATGCATTCTGCATTTACAAAATTTTCAATCTTTTTGCTAGACGCATAATACCCACCAAAACAGACGTAACCAAAAATCTTGAAGACCCTTGCTTTTCCAGGCAATAAATACTATTTTCAAGAAACAAGCAAGCCAAAACACAGAGACACTCGATTGTCTTTCGGATATATATATAATACTATAGTACTGCTGCAATGTAAAGGCATATTCATGATACAGATAAAATTTTGACGACCTATTTAACAGCAGACACGAAATGCCCACCAATTCAAATTGTAAGCTGAAATACCAAAAAAATAAACTTTGCTCCTACAGAAAGCAAATTGAGTAAAAAGAAGGCGACCATAAACATACTTGATCTGAGATAAGTCTTTGAGGGTTTTAATGGGAGTCTTTACGGTGCACACACTGTTGTAAGCCTTGGAGAGAGTCATGTCGATGCTCTCCGATATTCCTTTGGGCTTTTCGGCCAACTCTTGCCTCTTTTGCAACATGTAGGACGCTAGCTCTTCGTTTTCGGAACATATTACCCGCTTCTGATTTTGCATTTGGGGGTATTTAGGGATTGAATTCTCTGGGTTTTCACTGGATTTGAGGACTGATCGTAGAAATGGGGTTTTTTCTATTTGATTTAACACTAGAGAATAGGCGCCAGGTTTTTCCGAGTGGGGTGGATTTTGAAATTGCTCTTAATATGTGGACCGGGCCTAATTTGGGCTGCTTACCCAACAATTATTGTGATCGTTGTTTAGACTTTAGAACTTGCAAGTGCTATGCTTTATGCTTATCCATTTTAACTCTAATCTTAATTACCATATGCATGGTTGGTCATGACTCACACCATATGTGTTCCACAGGAAAGCTGCAAAAATTACACTTTGAAAAATAAAAGAAGAAAACGGAAGCGTTTCATCACATGCATCTCATTTCCTCTTTCTATATATAATCAGCATTTAGCAATGCTCTCACTCAAAAAGAAATAAGAGAGAATTATAATTAATTGTGAAATATGGCTATCTTGAAAATGAACTTGATGGGTTTGGCTATTGTTGTCATGACTGTAATTCTGATTATTTGCAGTGACAATAAAAATAATGTAGCGTTTGGGCAAACATGCCAAGGTGATCTTCAAGGTCTTATAACACAGTGTGCAATGTATGTTCAAAAGGCCGGTCCAAAAAGGGATCCATCTCATGGCTGTTGCAATGTCATAACTTCAGTTGATATTCCTTGTGTTTGCAAATATATCTCTAAGCAAATTGAGGAGGTCATTGATATGGACAAGGTTGTTCACGTTGCTGATTTTTGTGGCAAGCCACTTAGCCATGGCATGAAATGTGGAAGTAAGTTATTACTACTTAACATCTCACTTTAGTATTTTTTATTTTTTTTTTACCTCTAAATTCTAGTTTTTTCTTTTTTGAATCTAACTATTTTTTTTTTTAATCTAAATTAACTATTGCAGGTTATATAGTCCCATAAATGCCATGAAAAGAGCATATAATAATTATATATGCTAAGTAATTATGAGGTTATGACCTCATAATATTTTAGAATTAATTTATTAGTGGCTTAATCATCGTTGCTTGTGAAATTAATATGAAATGAAGTAATCAAGGGTGTTTGGATAAAAACAAGCGTTTTGTTAAAATAATCAGTTTTATTAAAAACGAGCGTTTATCATAAAGCTCATCCCCAGCTTTTAAAATTTGAGTTAAATTCTAAAAATAATCTAATTTTCTTTCTTTACCCAAACACTTTAAAAACCATAAAACTCCTTAACTTCCTTCTAAAACGCAACTTATAGCGTTTAGCTTCCTATTCAAACACCCTCCAAATATGTATATATATATATATATTATTACATTTCTCTAAACCAAATTGCATTTTTTATTACCTCTTTTTTCAAATGCTAAGCTAATTTAATTTGAAAGTGAAATTAAAAAATAAAAAATAAAATTAGCAATTCCATACATAACCTGGAATTTTAAAATTATTTAAAAAAAGAAAAAGAAAAAACATGTGAACTTAACCACAAGTCGTCTCTATTTTTCTTGAACGTTGCTTTCAGTTTAATATACAAATGATAGTATTTTCATGTGCGCCAACGACGAAATTTATTAGATATGGGAATATTTAGATGATTAATTATAAAATTTAATTATTATTTAAAAATATATGTATAAATAATTAAAAAATTATTAAATATTAATTATTTATTTATTAGGTATGGGAATATTTAGATGATTAATTATAAAATTTAATTATTATTTAAAAAAATATATATATATATAATTAAAAAATTATTAAATATTATTTATTTATTTATTTATTTTAAATTAATAAAATATGATAATAAATAAAAATTATAATTCTCAATTAAAAAAATATTTAATTTTAAATTATCCACGTCTAAATATTTCATTATCGTTTTCCCTATCCAAAGTTATCCACGAGAAATTAAATGTTTCTTTAAACGTAACAAAATCATGGCACATCACTTTTAAACTGCAACGTAACGACATCGTTTTATAGATGCGCTCGTTTAGATTCTCCGCGATATATCAGGAACTTTTACCCGAGAGAAACTGAAAAAAACTTAAAAAAAATATCTCCACCGCCATCTAACTCTAACCGTGCGATGGGCAGCAATCACTCTCCACCGTCGATTGTGTTCCACGATCTAATCCATTATATCCGAACTCCCGCACTCCCTAACTACCACGTGTCAATCCGAGTCGCCGACATAGTAGTATTATTATATAAAAAAATAAGTCAAGTCACCCATACCTCAGGTTCGGACTCCCGCACCAACCAGGTTTGGATTAATCTCTCACTTTTCTCTGTCTCCCTCCGTATCCATCTTCCACTATATCACCTGCAAGTCTGCAACTTTCTAGAGACTATACAACCGAACCTGACAATCAACGATCCACTTAAACCAATTCTTCAGATCTGACGGTAAAGCATCGATCTTGATCTTCGTATTTCTATAATTTTGATTTATTTTTTGAAATTCGCTGACGATTGATTAAAGTTTGTTGCAGATGGCTTTGGTAGCAGGACAGAGATCCACACTGAATCCGAATGCTCCGCTCTTTGTTCCCGCCGTGTACCGTCAAGTGGAGGATTTCTCTCCGGAGTGGTGGGAGTTGGTGAAAACTTCGACTTGGTTTCGTGATTACTGGTTAAGCCAACATCCGGAGGGGAGTTTCGATGGAAGCGCTTGTAGTGACGCCGATTTCGATGATTGTGTTGCGGATTTTTTGCCGGAGAAATTGGATTTTGGTTTTGACGAGGAATTTGGTAGTCTGGAAGCTGAATTTGAGGAGTTGATGATGTTGATTGAAGATCATGAAGAGAAAAAGAAATCTCTCGATGGTAATATGGAATATTAGATCACAAGATCTAAACTTGATTAAACATTTGAATTAGATGAATTATTGATGATGTGTTTGAAAATTGAGTTAAAATTTGATTTTTAGCTAAATGAAATAATGCCATGTTAATATGGTGGTTTGATGAACTAAGTTCAGGTGTTAAGGGGGATGTGAAAGGCTTAATCCAAGAACTGAATATACCAAAATCACCTAAAGAAAAGAGTGTCAAGTCTCTGGCGAAGGCAGGCAAGTACCAGATGAAGGCAGCCCAGAGTATGAGCCCCAAGTCTGCACCAAGACGCATTCATCAAATTCACCAGCCTCGTTGAAAGAGTACATATATATACATGTATGTTTAATAAAAGAGAGATGTTGTGTTGCGGCATCACTGACACAATAGTAGAGTTAGGCCTGTGCTTCTAGTTGAGTTTAGTTGAATTTCCTCTGTTGTACATAACCAACTAAGGTTTGTGTATCTTTTTTAATGTTTAATGTACTTTGTGCTTTGTTGGTGTTGTTTGAAAAGGATGGAACTGTTTATTCAGAATAATAGAAATTGCTTTGCCTTGTTTGATATTTTTGTGCAATATTTCACAAGCAGCAAGCTTTTGACATTTAATTTGCATTTTTAAGCTGTTTAGGCAAACTGTATGTTATTGCAATTTGCATAACATCTGTGTTAGACCATGGCAAGGTCCTGGAAGCTCAAACTCTTTAAGATTTGTTTTCTATCTATATTGATAACATATTTTTTACTTGATATCTACAATACTACATACAATGACAGAAATTTAGCTTTTCAGTGGGCTGACTTGAAACCCACTTGACCTTTGGGCCTATATCAGCATTTCCATACAGCTTTCTTCAAGCTATTGGGTTATCCTTGAAATTTACAAGTAAAGATGTCAAAAGTATTTTGTTTTGATTTTTAAAGAAGATAATTTAAAAATGTACAGCATGGCAAGCATTGTACCCAAAATAAATAAAAAAAACAATATTTCTTATAAGTATAAAGAGGCTTAATCTGTTGATGTTTCTAAGATTTGTCAAAATGTTGATACATTCATGTGTTGTCGCTGCAGAATTTTGCTACTTTACATCACTTGCAAGCAAAATGATAGATTATATGTACATCAACTCTTAAATAAAAGAAATTTACATAATACTTTGTAAATTAAGAGTCCACACAGTCTTTAAGCAAGGAAATTAACTTGCATTATGTGCTTGACCAGCAAAACATATATATAAATATAAATAGAAGATTAATCTCCAATATTCCACCGACCTAACAGCTCAAAATTTGGACTACAAATGTATATTATATTTGGCTTAGCATACATATTAAGAGTTATGTAATTTACTTTTTTCCTTAATCTTTATTTTGAACTGCTTTTTCACTTAAATTTATTTAATACAAGTTAGGCATAGCCTCCTGTTTAGAAAGTCAACAAAGTATTTCAAACGTTAGCTAATTATTAACTTTTTTGAGTAATTAAAAATTTCTTTACCACTAAACTAATTAACTATATTATTATAGAAACATAATTCATTTAAATAATAAAAATAAACACATTATAAATAATCTTGGTTTTCCTAGTAAGCTCTCATCAACAATTTCATGGGCTCTTCTAGTCCACGTGATTTTCTTTGTTATATTTCCTATATAGTATTATTTGTTAATGACCGACCACTTTTAGTTGATTAATTATAATTAAATAACATATAATCTTGATTAGGTAGTGGTTTCAATTATCATTGCCAGTGGTTCTTCATATTAAACTTAAAGCTTATGTGAACTTTAATATATTAGCCCTTTACACTAAAATAATGTGTATCATTTTTTATTTTTTATTTTTGAATTTCTTAGTATGATTGCTTCATTGACAACTTCAAGGTGCATATATGTTTATAAGGGACAAAGGTTTGTATAAGAGGTATTTAAGGAGGAATGTCTGGATTCCAATGTTTCTGATAGATTTTGATTTTTTAAATATGTTATGGTAAGCCACCATATTTAGATTTGATTATGGTCGAAAAGGGCTATTGTTGCCTATGTTTGACTTAAAGTTCCATCAATAAATCCTATATATATTTGCAAATTCACAAATTGTATTGCGTAATTTTTTTTTTTTTTTTTATGATTATATAATACCTAAATTTATTAAATCTAATTAATTTACATTCAAGTTGGGAAGAATTAAAAATAAATAAAATTATTTTAATATTTATTTATTTTTATTTACAAGCTCTAATTTTATATAATTTATTAATTTAAGAGTAGTTGAAAATTTTCATTGAAGTAAAATCTAACTTAATAACTGTTTCCATCTTTCTTAAATCACATTTTCTATTACAAACAAAAATGTATTTGAATTTACTTGAAATAGATAAAAATTTCATTTTAAAATTTAAAAAATATTAAATAATTTTTTGAGTATTTAAGTGATTAATTGAAAATATATATTTAGACATATATATTGTATTTTAGTCTTGAAATACATTGAATATTATACTAAATATGATTCCACTTGAATTAAGTATAACTTTTGTATTGTGAATGAGTTTTAATTTTAATTTAATAATACCAAAATAATCTTTAAAATTATAAAATTGTAAACAAAGAATCCATGTTGTAAATTTTAATTAATTTTAAGATTAAAATTAAATTGAATTAAGAGGTGATAAACTAATTAACGTAAAAAAAAAATTAATAAAATATAATATATATCCCGTGATTACAAAGGCATCATAGTCTAGACATGTCATACAATGATTGGTCAAAACACACAAAAAGCCTCCAACAGCTCAATGAGTGGTCCCTCTACTGACAATTTTCATTATCAAATTAACAATATTCAATATAGCCGTTACGCCATTTACATATTCACCAAATCATCCCTTTTCTTCAAGAAATCCGTGTCCTTCTCTTATATATGTGCACCCATCTCCGCTCCTTCCTCTGACTAAACAACAACACACCCTTTTATTATCACAAAATCAAGATTCTCATTCAATCAATTTTTGCTAAATCCCATGAATTCTGTTATATCACAAACCACTCCTTCTACCCCATTATTATTTTCATCTAATAGTACCAGTGCTAGCAGCAGTAGCAGTGAGATTAGTGATGAAAGTCCACCAAGATCTTTCTTTTTTGAGATTCAAGACGTTAATTATGGCTTTCCAAGCAAATCTTTATCTGGGTTTTACTCATATCGATCTCTGGCTGTACTTTCTGATCATATAGGCTCTGTTTCTTGCTTAGCTCTGTGTGGTGAATTCATTTTAAGTGCTTCTCAGGGGAAGGATATTATAGTTTGGCAACAGCCTGATTTGAGGCTCTTTACAAAGTTTGGTCAAGGGGATGGCTCTGTTAAGGCACTTGTAACAGTTGGGAATAAAGTCTTTACTGCTCATCAAGATAGTAGAATTCGAGTCTGGAAAGTTTCAAGAAGCTCAGAGAATGTTTTTAGGCTTGTTGATACTATGCCTACTACAAAGGATTATTTAGGCAAGTTCATGAAACAGAGTAATTATGTTCAAACTAGAAGGCACCATAAGAAATTATGGATTGAACATGCTGATAGTATTTCTTGTTTAACAGTTTATAATGGGTTAATTTATTCAGGTTCTTGGGATAAAACTCTTAAGGTATGGAGAATATCAGATTTGAAGTGTTTAGAGTCAATTAAGGCTCATGATGATGCTATAAATGGATTGGTTGCTTGCAAAGAAATTGTTTATTCAGCTTCTGCAGATGGAAAGATTAAAGCTTGGGGAAAAGAGGGAAAAATCTCTCATTCTTTGAAGGGGATTTTAGAGGGTCATAAAGATGTTTCATTTAATTCAGTTGTTGTTTCAGAAGACGGGAAATGGGTTTATGGAGGAGGATCAGATGGGTTTGTGATAGGGTGGGAAGGGAATAGTGATTTTGTGAGTTGGAAATTGGTATCTGAAACGAAGGCACATCAAATGGCTGTCTTGTGCATGTGTTTGATGAGGGAGTATTTATGTAGTGGATCAGCTGATAAGAGTATTGGTATATGGAAAAGAGAGGCTTATGGTAAGCTTTGTAAATTTGCAGTCATAAATGGTCATGAAGGGCCAGTGAAGTGTTTGCAAGCTTCACCAAATAGTATTGGTGGTGGGTTCTTGCTATACAGTGGTGGCCTTGACAAGAGTGTAAGAGTCTGGTGGGTGCCAAAACATTCTTATAAAATACAAGACACGTCTACATTAATACAGAGTTCAGAAGAAAAATCCATCAGTTTAAGTTAGTAAAAAATTTCAAGGTTTCCGAGATCAAGCACTGATCCCTCTTTTTATGTGTTTTCAGTGCTTCAATTTCATCTTCTAGTCAGTTATTTACTTTTTTTTTTTTTTAATTTTTAATTTTTAATTTTAATTAAGGTTCAAGTTCTTCTTGTTATGTTTTGGGTGTATCATATTTTATAGGCAAGAAAATTGAGGTATACAATCAATAGAGTGGTGTGAATTATTTTTTCTTCTTACATTTCTCATAATTGTAATTTTATTTGTTAATAATAGAAATGAATGGAATAAATTTTGTTGCTTAGTATTTACCTGACTGATTTATTGCATGCAACTTTTATACAGTTAATAAGAGTTTATAATTCCTAATTGGAATCTATTTTTGGTTAAGTACAAAATTAAGCATAATGTGAAGTTAGGATTTTTCCTAATTGGAATATATTCTTTTTTTTTGAAGACACAATTAAGCTTAATAAGGTGAGATTAAAGACAAAAGGCAAAGAATATAACATTGCTTCAGATGGAGCAGACATTACTAACCCCACCAATATAGAAAAAGAACACTAGTGAAATGATGTTAAGTTCCCTCAAAATCTTCGCCAACCAAAAAGAACAAGAAATACAAATGATTTAGCTTTAGAAATGCCAAGGACTCTTTTGCTTTGGTCTTTTTTCCATTTTGTTCTCTTTGTTTTTTTCTTTTATTCTGATTAACCAAATCAAGCATATTAGCAAGAGAACCTCAATGCAAATGACCAACAGGTTGGCTGTCTAAGCTTTTGCCAATTCTTATTCTCCACTTAACCAAATGGAATCCAAGAGATTTAAAAATGCCCATTTAAAAAGATTACTGCTTAAATTTTCATTATTGAAACTTCAAATATTATTATTCTTATAATTGCATTAATTAATGAGAATTAATTCAATTTGGATTAGATCTAATTCTGGCACATTATTAGATTCCACCTACAAGTATTCTCCAAGAATGTGATGAAGTGGAAAAGTGTGAAATTCTTTCATTTCCTTGCCTCTTCAAGTCTCCTCTTATAATTGAGTTTGAAGTTGTTCCTAAAATTTTGACAATCAGTGACTAAACCATGATTTTAGAAAATTAAAAAATCTAATTTTTCCAATTATGATTTGTTGAGCTCTAAAAGCATAAACAAAGCAGCCTAATTACAATATCATACCACTCTTAGCATTGAGGAAGAAATCCGAGTCTTTTATATATAGGAAATTTATTATAAATATTAAGAGTTTTTATAATTTCGAATACTAATATTAAAAATTAATTATTAAAATTAAAAAATTTAATTTATTTTATATTTTATATTTAATTCATGTAAGAATAATATTTTAACAAAATCATTAGTGAAGTATCGATGGTCGGTGGTTTAAAAAACTAGACAATATATAGAATTACCTAAAAACAGAAAAATGAGTTCCTTAAAGCCATATCAAAAGCAAGAATGGAGCTTATTGAATCCGCAATCTCCTGAGTTCAACAACCAGTCTTGCTTAAGCTTTAGTGACACCTGTATGTTTTTATGGAAGCTAAAAACAAAGAACAGAACTGGACCACAGTGGTAAAAAAGCCTATAAAATAAAAAGAAACCTTAAAATAACTTATTGATTCATGTGAAAGAAAGGAAAGCTACCAACTAAAGCTATTCTCTACTTCTTTAGAAATAATTTTCAATTTGTTTATATATTTTGACAGTTCAATACAAACATTAAGAAACCATCAATTAGGCCACATTTTATTTAATAACATTGTTTAAATTATATAGACATGGAAGAAATCATGTAGCATATTTTTTTCCATAACTTATAAGACTCATTTTGTAGTGGAAAATAAAGTTTTTATATATAAAATTTTTAAATAGAATGTCAAAAAACTATACACTATATTTTAAAATTGCATCTCACTCCTTTTCACCTTTTTTTTTTTTAATTCTATTGTTTATTTAATCGTCTTTAGTTTATAATAAACATTTAAAAAATGTCTTCTACCCTTTACTCAATAATTTTTTTTTTTTAATTTTTTTAACATTTTAGTAGTTTATTCATATATGTATATATTTTTTTATTTTCACTATCTTATGTAATTAGTAGTGTGTTTATGAGCTATAATTTTAATTTTTTTTTCAGTTATATAATTTTTATATTTGTTAAACAATTTTATAAATTTTAAAATAATATTATAAATATTAAAATTATATTTATTTAAATTTGTACACTAAGAAAAAAATTATAATTTTTGTTTTAAAAAAATAATTTATAATTAATAGTAATTAATGACATTTGTAACTTGTAAAATTATATGGGTAATATAATCATTTAATAAGTTAAAAAAAAAAATAAGTGCATTAAAATTTCTGTTTATGATAAATTTGGCTCCATCTAAGACTTGAACTACAAACATTTTCCGTATAAAAATAACTTCAATCAAAGCCTCATTCATGAAATAGAACGAAGTCTTTTTTTTTTTTTTTTTTTTTTTTATAAATTTGACTTAAACTGGAACTCAAATTTTAAATCTCAAATTTTATATATGATTCTATTATTACTGAATCAAAAACTCATTGTATATATATTATTACTGAATCAAGAGCTCATGAGTAAGATTAGGTAGAATTTAGTGTGTATATATATGATTCCACTATCACTAACCAAAAGCTCATGGATGAAATTAGACAAAATTTAGTCTGCATACTCCTAAGAAATTTTTATTTAGTAACTAAATAAAAAAATTACCAAAATTTAATATTTTTAATATCATTTACGTCAAACCTCCTAAAATTCTTTCAAGAGTTGTAAGTTTTTAATTTTGTTGTCTTTTTGTTTTGTTTTTTCCTTTTTTTGCACAGGCACTAGTGTGCTTCTAGTTTTTTAGTCAACAAATCTAATTGTCATTCCATTTTGTTCAATAAGCTAAAACTGCAAAGAGGGCGTCAATTTTATTCATTAAGCTAAAACTGCAGAGAGGGCTTGTAATGACAAGCTTACAGAAGCTTATCGATCAATAAGAATCATGTTCAGAAATTCCAATTAATTTTCATGACTATCGTAGAAAATTATAAATCAAATGCATTGCAATATATATAGTGATTGTTCCTGTAATTCAATTGATGCGCGTGTGCCTTAATACAAGACCATTGCTGCACATTCCAACAACCTCTCAGAAAGTTCCATGCTGATCAGCGGGCCAGATAATCTTATCTACTAAACACTTCTTCCCATCACCTTCTATACTTGTTTGTAGAAGAGGACATAGGCCTGGTCATGCAACACCTTACTTGCCCCAATCGTAGTGACAGATGAATCATCAAACCGCAGCCACTGGTTATTGGGATACCGGACATCAGCAGTATAATGACCCTTCGAGGGCTCCCTCCCATGATGAGTTATTGTAGCAACAAGTTCATATTTCCGGCTCTGCAACAAACAAGGATAACCAAATATGTGCTCAAGTTGAAATGCCCATGCGAGAGCTGATATAGTTGATACCGCATGATAAAATAAACAGAAGAAATTATTTTGGTATATCATAACTAGAGGACTCATGATACCAATTCAAATTTTCAATCAACAAAATCAATGAATTAAAAATATTTTAACCAAAGTGTACAGGAGGAAAATGAACTAGTATAATCATTATGAAACAATACTCCAAAACATGCAAAAACCATGCCAGCTTCAGAATACCTAATCCCCAGAACAACAAAAATCTAAAACTCAATAATTTCACAGTAAGCCGGGGGGCAAAACAGTATCTACAACATGCTTCATGCTCATACAGTCAATTCAACCAGAGAATAATGATGAAAGGATAATAATTGTCACCACCAGACTACATCTGTTAAACAAAAATTAAACAACTAGCATGGAAAACAAAGAGGTGAAGGTATATTACCTCAGTTGATGAAGAAACAAGTAGTTCCCAACCTAGCACCAATTCGAGAGGAAAGTGCACAGGCTTGTGCAACTTAGTACTCCCCTGGCTTCCATAACTAAAACGCATAAGGTGCAATATCATTATTTTAGAAAGTGTCTGTATCTTCACTGATTTTTTTGCAGTCACTACACCAGCCTGCAGGGGTTTAATGCATATTAGTACTTGATAGCAAGGAAACATAAAGCAATAACTAGCAATAACTAAGGAACTATCTTAAAAGGCAGCATCCATCAAGCCGGGTTTTACCAGCTTACCATACAAAAGATAATAGCCAGCATGAAAAATAAAGATGGGTACCTTTCCAGTTGTTGATGTCCGATACCCTTCAAGATTTTCTGGTGCAGCGAACAAATGAAGTGCATCCTCAATGGTACGAACTGCTTCAGGATAAATATCAAGGTGAAGCAATAGAAACGGTTGAACTGTCGCAGAAGCTTTATTCCCTGCACCACAGAAAAAAAGAAATATCAGTAGAAGAATTCACGCCACCAATAGTTATCTGTTAGCATGGAAAAATGGAAACCTAAGCCTCAGGCACAACAAAGTAGAAATCAGACAGGACTCCAAAATCAATTTCCTAGTTACTCCTTAATATTGCAATAATTAAGCTATCAGACAAATGAAGAAAAGCATGCTCTTTCAGAAGTTTAGCATGTCCTATCAGGTGATTTTAAAATGCATTTGACTAAATTATATTACAGAGACAGAGAGAAAGTAAGAGAGGGAGAGGGCAGATCATTAATATGATCAATTGTTTTGATAGTATAGGCCTACTAACAGGCTAAAATACAAAATTAAATAAATTATAATCATTATCATTATTATCAACACCTAAATGGAACCACATAGATTGATGGATTAGCAGTAAATATTTGCAGTTTGCACATCAGGCTTTGCTGATTGGCAGACTCTATGAATTGTGGGCTGCAGTTGGCTTGGGAATATGGTTAAGATCGGTGGTTGTTGAAATGGGTTCTCAATTGACTTTGATTTGCATTGAACAAGAGCTGATTGAAGAACCTCTTGACATGATTGTGGATTTAATACTTTATGCAAGGAACTACAAGCAGAGATTGAGCAGTGAAATTTAGCTAATTTTGAAGTCAATGTGGAAGTAGGGATTCAGAATTTTCAGGATCCTATAGATGGCGTTAGAGTCCTGTTGATGCAGGACTTGAGCAAAGTTTGCCTTCAACACATGGTTGCCAGATAGTTCTGTTTTTCATTATTTTTTTGGGGAAAAATTCCCTCTGATAGATCATTGAGGAAAAGCCAAGTAATTCAGAAAGAACAATATCTCAAATACACATTCTTCCAATCACAACTGTAAAACATAACAATATTAAATATACCTCTTGCTTTCACAACACTTCTCAATTGTCCTCCAAAAATATTGCTTAGCTCTGAAGGAATGAAGCTCTGCATTCTAGTCACTGCAGATTTATTTTTTGGGCCAACCGTCTCCCATTCATCATCCTCTGTTGAACAAACTAGAGAAGATTTGGCACCATTTGTGCAAGTAGATTGTCCTTCCAACTTAAGTAGTTCATCATGCATTTGGTCCATGATGAAACTCAAAAATTCCTGAGCATCCTCCTGCCTGTTAGCAGATCATGTCAGAAACCTATACTAGTATCCGTTAAAAGCATCATAGCATGAGTATCCCAACTATGAGGCTTTTAATCTGAGTGTACAGTACTAAAATTTATTATCCTATCATAAAATCAAAAGTAGCATCGAGTACCTTAATTCAAGTCTGACACAGGATGAAAATATACGAACATTTTTGTATAAACATTATTGTTTTAACAGAAATTAATAATGGATACAACTTATGAAAATCTCAGTACAACTGGCAATTGGTAAGGATCAAATTTCATCACATCCAATTCCAGTATTTTGCTGGGCATCGTCCCCAGCAACAATAATAGTTACATTGCACACCAATTAAATGAAGGTCATGTCAAAATCCAGCAAATATAGACAGGTCAATAAATGTTGACTTGGCATAGCCCACTTAGCTCTAGCCCACATTCCTGCATGAGTTCTACTTCTTTACAAATATATCAAATTGGATACAAGGCATATTCCATTAGATAGACACTGACAATGTTAGTCACATATTTGAATCAATGTCCATACATCACAAAAGGTACAGCCTTGCTAACATCATGATTGCAGCTCACAAAACTTTAAAATTGCAGCTGATCTTTCAGTAGAGACTGACATTGTATATATGTAAATGGAAAAAAAAATGCTGGCAAAGTAAAAAACACAAACCTTGGTCGTCCTGATATGCTATTTGGCACGTCTGGCGTAAATTTTTTAAGAACTCCTCCAAACATGGCAGGACTAAAAGGCCTACCAGTCTCAACAATAGCCGTGTCTTTTTTCAAGCTGGAACTGCTTGGCATGTCAAAATTAGAAACAAACTCCGCAAATGCGGCTAATGTCGGAAAGCCAACCTAGTACATCATAGTCCAACAGAGGCATAGCTTCAGTTAGTATAATCTATAAATTGGGATCATATCTTAAAAATGTTTGTTTTATCAATAGCTAATTTGAGCACTGAGATGATAAACAAGTCCACTAAACAAACGCAAAAGTGGAAGTGATATGAAAACATAAAAAATTAAATACCTTTGGGATTTTGCGAATTCTAAGGTCCTGCAAGAGTTGAACAAAGGGGGAACAGGATAAAAGAGCCTGCAGAGAGGCATTGAGAAAACATAAATTCCCTGAGTTAATTAAGCCACGAGGTAGTAAGTTTCTAACTGCTGCAACAGGCTCCTCAATTGGCTTCTGCATGTGCTCCCTCTTCACATGTACCAGTGAATTATTGTTAGTCCCCACCATATTCCCATCACTATCTAGAACATCAAAATTTGAGCTTTGTGATTGATTTAAGTTACTGTCTTCTTTTTGGGATGAGTGCAATGAAGTCAAGTTGACACTCTCCGTTTCTGTTATTGAGTCTTTCACACCATTATTGAGGTTACTGGTTGAAATGCTAATGTAGAAATTGTCCATGTTTCCATTTTCTTTATGACTTCCCAGCACCCCCGGCAAATCATCAGCTTTGTTCGCAATCTTCAAATCTTTTTCCTTCTTAACTGAATTTGTAGTCTGAAAACTAACTTTTCCATTTGCAGAACGTGGCTGCATGCTCGATTCATTATTAAAAACACCAAAAGTTATTCCAGTGGAAATATTCAAGGAACCAAACTGCAAATCTTTCTTTTCCAGGGGCTTTTCATCATTCGCAGATGATGGCTTTTGCAGCCCTGACCTGGTTTCATCTTCAGTGAATGACCCAAATACTAACACCTTCTAGAGCAGGAAGAAAAACAAAAATCACAAGTTACACATGCATTGAGAAACCAATAACTAACTTACAAAAAAAAAATACAGAAATATCAATTAAACAACAAAACTAATACCAAATTAATCATCCGCAGAGATACCCATATAAGGAAACCTCTGATTGATGCTTTTCCTAGTACCAAATACTTGTCAGATAACTAATTTAAATAATCAAACATAATAAAACTAATTTAATCAAGATATAAAAAAATTCTCACTTTTTAAAGTGATAAACAAAACAAATCATTACAAAATTTGCAATGTTCAATGTTTGTATTGGAAAACAAAAACAACTCACCTTTTTACTCATGTCGTGTAAGAACTAAAGCTGAAGAATCCACACAGGGTAAAAAAGGGAAGGTATCGTCGTTTTGGGAGTGAAAATAGAGAGGGGATACAAAAAAGAAGAAGAGCTATAAAAGTTAGGAATTGAGAGCACTTCCACTCTGAACAACGAGGAGCAGAGGAAAGAGAGGCCTCGATTGAAGACATGAAATAGAAGCAGACTGTGATGGGTCTGAAGAGAAAGAGCATTTAGCGACGCAACCCTCTCTTTCGACCCTAAAGAGAAGAAGCTCAACGCTACGGAGCATATGTAGATACAGATATCTTCTTCTTCTTCACGGAAAAGGACTTCCTTTTGTGTGCTCTGCTCTGATTTTAGGGTTTGGAGGCTTTTTAGGGATCATATTTTTTAATATATTTTTAAAATACATTATTTTTGGATTTTATGTAACTGTAATATATTAAAGACAAACAATTACACGTAATAAATATGATTCAGGGCCAAATTAGGCCAACAGTTTTTACTCCTAACTCAAGTTTGTTAGGTCAAAATAATTTTATTAATTACTTGCATTGAGTCTTATATGTAAAACTTACTATAAACAATAATATTTATTTTAAGGGTAAAATATTATTTAGTTTTTTAAATTTATCGAAATTAATATTTAAATTTTTGTATTTTTAAAAAATAGTTATTAGGTTTCTAATATTTAATTTTATTACAATAATTAATTTTTCAGTCTATTTAACCGTTAAATATCATTAAAAAAATAAAAATACTCTTAATTTTTCATCAAATTTTCTTTTTTATACAATTCCATTAAAACTTAACTCAAATTTTCTTTATTTTTCTTTACAATCAAATTTTTATTTCTCCACATAATTTCACTAATTACAACACCCACATAAAAATTTTACTTCCTTTAATTTTAACAAATCTAAAATTTACATAATTAATTAATTTTATAATTAAGCACGAAAAAAAAAAGAAAAAACATCACAATATAAAGAAAAAATAAGAAAATATATGAATATGAGTTTTTTTAAAATAAGAAGAAAATGAGAGGAAATAAAGGAAAATAGAAAGAAAATAAAGGAAAAAAATATAAAGATTAAAGATGAGGGTATTTTAGGAAAATAATTTATTTTTTATTTAATTTTTAATTTTTTTAACAGAAAATTTGAAAAAAACTGATAGGATGACTAATTATTGTGATAAAATCAAATTTGAGTAACCGAATAGCTAATTTTTAAAAATATAGAGATTTAAATGTTAATTTCGTTAAGTTTTATAGACTAAATAATATTTTATCCTTGTTTAAATTTATAAAATTAAATTCATAAAAATAATTTTTTTAATATACTATGATGCTAAAGCCAAAGACTGTTTTTGGGAGCCACACAAAACTGTTTACCAACTGTTGTCCTATTGAAATCAAGAAGAGTGGAGATTGATGTTCCATGTCCAATTCGTAAGTCAGATATTGAGTCTCCGTTTCACAAACTGATTCTTGCTCTTTTATGAATCAGTGTTGAAGATTATCATATGTTGGGTTCATCAGAGGAACTTCTAATAGTTTACTGGAATGGTTACAAATATTGTTTAGTTCTTTGAATTCAGGACAGTGTGGTTTGATAATTATGATCTGCTGGGCTATATGGAGAGCAAGGAACGATTTGGTTTGAAATGTGCATTGTGTCTCAGTGTCTGGTCCACAAGTGATTAATAATGCAGATGTAGTGCTCAAGTAATGGAGAGCTGCTCAACTTATGAAGAACACAAGGTGGATGGTTCCAATGGGTGGGAATCAAAATACTATCAAATGGTCCAAACCTCCATTTGATTGGTTTAAATTGCATGTGGATGCTGCAATTTTTTATAATCAAAGAAAAGCGGAGCTGAGATTAATTTTAAGAGGGAATTCAGGTTAGTTTGTAGTTACCAAATCAATCTCACTCAAAGGGATGAATGATCCGCTGTTAGCAGAGGCATTAGGAATAAGAGAAGCTCTCAGTTGGATTAAACTGAAAGGCTGGGAATGGTCAGTGGTTGAGGTGAAATCTATGTTGGTTTACCAGGCCATTCAGGGGAATTTGCTGCACTTTTCTCTTGTTAGTTTTAGTGTTGGATGACTGGAAAAGCATTGCTTAGGTTCTAAAAGTGTTAGGAGGTATATGAATCAAACTGCTCATATCTTAACAAGAAAAACTCATTTTTTGTATTCTTAGGAATAGATTCTTGCCCTTATTTTTTTTGTTTGGTGTTTTTTAGCTGATTTAAATAATTAATCTTGTGGTTTATTTAAAAAAAAAAATGCTAAAATCAATTCAAAATTAAATTTTTTATATAAATAAATGAAAAAATTCATCTTTGATTGAAAAATCTAACTCCATTAAAAAATGTCAACTTTTAACATTTTTATTCATACATTAAATTAAATTTATAAATTTATCATACCAAATTAATAAAAATTTTGGTGATTAAACATTAAATACAATTAGGTATAATAGATTTAAATTCCTTTTTTTTTCTAATCTTAAAAAAATTAAATTATTTTTTGTATAATAATTCAAAAATTGGAACCTCATTTTTACACTTCCAAAGAGTTCACGCACAGTCTCTCTCTCTCTCCCACCACCTGCATCAACAAGCCAACAACCAAAACCATGCCGAACCACCACCACCTGCACACCCCGCTCCGCCCTTCCCTCTCTTCTTCCTCTTCCTCCAACCAATCCTTCACCTCTAAGCTAATCCTCCTTCTTACTGTCCTCCCTCTCTCTCTTGCTGCCTTGGCCTTCATTCTCCAATGGAAAGGCGATCGAGGACTCACCGATCCCACCACTGTCACTGCTCGCTGGGCCCCTCAAGGTTCCCACAACCACGAGATCTTCCCCGGCATGGAAGCCTCTTCTATTCTTTCTCCTAAGCCTCACCACTCCTCTGATTGCTTCACTCTTGCCCGCAGTGGGTCCCCTTCTTTTCCCTACTTTCGTGACTGGAAGTTTGATTTCGACGCCAATTTGCGACCTAAGGTACTTATAGTTATATTCCTCTTTTTCTGCATTTTTGGCCTTTTGAATGAATTTTGTGTTTGGGTGTTGACTTGTGCGCTTTGGGGATTCATCTGTTTTTAGATTTTGCTTTATCTTTGGTCGAATTTATTTCATTATGCATTGCGTTAACGATAATCTGGTTGAGATCTCTCGCTAACACAGCTAAAATCTAACAATGTCTGTTAGATTTTGTCTTGGTTCTTGGTGAAAGAGAAGTTGACTCATTTAATTTGTGTCAGAAATGGAAGTGGAATGTAATTTGGAAGATATCTTTCACATAGATCTTGTCTTCGTTCTTGGAGTTGTACATTTCGACCTTTTCCTTGATGTTGGTATTGATTATTGGTGATTGAATTTTTTTGAGTATGACTTGGATTTATAATTTTTCAGTCATTTAATAATCTCAGTTATCATTGATTTTTACAACTCGTGATACTCGTTCTGACCTAGTACACCTTGCTGTTCAATGTGCAGATATGTATTACAACAAGTACTTCTGCTGGCTTAGATCAGATTCTTCCATGGATGTTTTATCACAAGGTTCTTGGGGTCACAACTTTTTTCCTTTTTGTGGAAGGGAAGGCAGCATCTCCTAGTGTATCTAAAGTTCTTGAATCTATTCCCGTGAGTTAACATATTCTACATTGGAGTTTATCCCACTTTGATTTATGCTATTTTGCTATTGCTAGTCACTGAGCATAAACAGTGTGTTTTTTTCTCAGGGAGTAAAAGTGATTTATAGAACAAGAGAGCTAGAGGAGCAACAAGCTAAAAGGTCAGTTAATTTTTTATCATTGATAGTTGAATCATACATCTTGGATTGTGTCCCTGTAGAATTTGTTTTGTTCTTTAGCATCAGAATTTTAGGGTCACCTTGAAGTATCGAGACAGAGAGAGATGAATTAATTTATAATGGTGAGATGCTTAGGATTCATTCTGCTAGTAGGCACCATGCCAGATAAGGAACTGTGGCAGTTTGTGAGTTGAGATTGGTGTGTTCGAACTTGAACATCTTTGAAATTGTCAACATGATTTTTCTTTCCATTTTCTCTGAGATGTCATATTTAACTTCCAATTTTCTGTTTCCCTTTTTTTAATCAGCCGGATATGGAATGAGACATGGCTGTCAAGTTTCTTTTACAAACCATGCAATTATGAGCTATTTGTGAAGCAATCTCTGAATATGGAAATGGCCATTGTCATGGCAAGGGTATGCAGTACATTCAATTGTATTCTCATCTATGACAATAATCTATTATTAATTTGCAGTAAGGGTATTGATCTTACAGTTGTTAACTTATTCTCATGCTTTGCAAAAACTTAGGATGCAGGCATGGATTGGATACTTCATCTTGACACTGATGAACTGATACATCCTGCTGGCGCTCGTGAATATTCTTTGAGACAATTACTGCTGGATGTCCCTGGGAATGTGGATATGGTTATATTTCCAAATTATGTAAGCAAAATCATTTAGATTTATAATTTTTTGTCAACGATAATGTCAATTAGGTAAATTGTTAGAGATGATTGGCTTCTTGTTATTTCTGTTATCTTTTTTTTTTTTAAAATGTAAATAACGGGAATGTTTTTTATTCCCAGGAGAGTAGTGTTGAACGAGACGATATCAAAGATCCCTTTAGTGAGGTAAATCTTATTTATTTGTTTATTATTTTTTTTAAATTCCAATGGATTTTAGTTAATTTAGCTGACATTGGAGTTAAACAGTCTGGCAAGGACTCATTAAGCATCTATGCTATACCTAAAGTACACTATGTTGGTTGAATTCAGTGGTTGAAATTTGTGTTTCACTTACAAAATATTTCAGATTAGAATGATATGTAAGAAATGGTAGGCGGTTGAAGTTAAAACTAGCTATGTTTTGGTTTTAGGTTCAACTCTGCCAACCTGTATCAATGTGGTAATAAAGCATCGTTCAATTTCCAAATAGGTTTGTCTACTGATTTTTAAGATGAGATTCTTAAATATTTGACATTCAAATCAGAAATTAAGAAAAAGAGAAGAACTGATGCATTTAAAAATCAGAATTTCTGCACACCGAGATAAAGCCTAGTGGTAAGTGCATATTTCCCTGGGCAATAGACCCATGATCCATTCCCCCCTCCCAAATGCTCAAAAAAAAAAAAAAAAATTCTTCCTGTGAACAAAAACAACAGCTTATTGATGGTTGTTTACTGTGAGCCTTGTTTTGTATCCCTGATATTTTCGAGTGCTCTTAGTGAGCTCTTTCCTAATGTAGAGTACCTAACATCAACCATGAAAATTCCAAATCTTGTGACACTAGACTAGATTCTACTGGTTTATGTTTGTTGCAGTAGATTAATTCTTGCTCACTGTCATGAATTAAAGAAGTAAGAGCAGAATATCTATAGAGGTCAAAGTTTGTTCTTCTAATATCTCATGCAAGAGGTGGTTGAAAAGGAGAACAATGCTGTAGCAATTTGTGGAAGGATAGATTAGTTAGGAGTGGGTGGGATTATAAAAGGAATTATGGTAGTAGATATATTGTGAGTGACATTTTATCCTGAAGAAAGTTTTTTAACAATTGAAGTTTGAAACACTTTAGGAAGGGTGAGCAATGTGCTGGCTTTATTTTCTTGTTGTTTGAAAAAATGCAGTGTGTTTGCCTTCATGCTCTAATGCTTTTGAGGTTACTTGCAGTCTTTAAACATGCTGTATTAATGTGTCAATGCTAACAGGTTTCAATGTTCAAAAAGAATTATGACCATCTCCCAAAGGATACATATTTTGGCATGTACAAGGAATCAACTCGTGGTAATCCAAACTACTTCTTAACTTACGGAAATGGGAAATCAGCTGCTCGAATTCAAGATCATCTTCGTCCTAATGGTGCACACAGATGGCACAACTACATGAAAACCCCCAAGTATGTTTATTGTACGATCTTATATGAGCTCTGAATTTGACTATTAATCTAAGCAAAAGAATGCAAATGAAAGGCATGCAGTCACAATACATTCACACACTTGCTTAGTCAGGCATCCTCCGCCCCTTGCAGCAGTCATGCAGCGGGGTCTATATATCTTCTGGTGTGAATGACGTGTATATCTTGAATCTTACCTTTTAGGAATGCATTCACCTTTTTCCTTATAATTATCCGAATGACAAATCATTTTATTCTCTTGTTCTATCTGAGCTCTTGAAATTGTGTTGGAACTATCTTTATTGATAATCATCCTGATGTGAGAATTTTCCGCCTTTCTAATAAGGTTCTGTTCATTTGATTTGTATTTATGTTAGTGAGGTGAAATTGGAAGAGGCTGCGGTTCTGCATTACACGTATGCCAAATTCTCAGACTTGACTTCTAGACGTGATCGATGTGGCTGCAAACCTACAGAGGTGGATGTCAAAAGATGCTTTATGTTGGAATTTGACAGATCTGTGAGTCCAGTTCCTTCTTTTTTTCTCTATGGTCTTGTTTTCCATTTCTGTTGTTGCGGCTTTTCTGTGTCAAGTGGCAATAGAGTATATGATGATGAAGTACAATCTTCATTTGAGCACACTGGACTTCACTGTATGCTTTATTCATGAGGAATGTAAAGCAGTTACTTGTATTGTCTTTGAAGAATAAGCCATTTCTGTGCTAGAAATAAGCTGTTTTGGAGGGAGATCTAGGACATGGTTTTGCCCTGATGGTATAATCAATACATTCTTACTTTCCCTTTCTATCCTAAATATGTTTTCCAAAATAAGCAAATTATTAAGGAGGCTTGTGGACCTTAGCATAGGAATAATGTACATAGGTGGCATACAAGAGCACTACCACAAATGGCTGACACTGATATGACCCAAGTAATGGTGTTTTTGACAATGATGATGTGGTGCTACCTTTTGTTCGTTCTTTATGTTATAATGAGTAGGCAGTGGGTGGCCAAGTTGGTTCTATGGGGTGGCCATTATCTGATTCTGAGTGGTGCTTACTATGTATAGTTGACTAAAGATTGAAGAACTATATCATTTCAAAGAAGGATTTCCATTCTGCAGTTGGAGAATGCATTTAAGTTTTTTAGCCATTAGCTACAATGAGTGTGCATCATTAAAGGGAGAATTGATTGGTTTACTGGGAATTTAGTGATCTGATTTGAGGACTATTAGTTAGTCTTCATCATAATATTATCAGCGAGAATGCTGATACTTCGGGTATTTGCCCTCTGCCAGATCTCATTCTGCCTAATGATTTTTCAGTCAAGCAGCAAAGTAAGCCCTAGGGTATTCTATTTAGTTAGGACTCTTGGTTTTTGAAATATTCTGCAACCAACAGAAAGTCATGGTCTTTTTTTTTTTCTTTTTGTCATTTCTCATATTGCTCAGGTTAATAGCACAATACAGGGCATTGAATTTATTACTAGAATTTTGTTTGTAAGTTCCAGTTTTTCTGGGATTTTATTTTCTTCTGACAACTTTTTCATCTTTGGAACTGAACGTCATGGGTTCTAGGCATTCATAATTGCTTCAACTGCAACTGAGGAGGAAATGATAAACTGGCAAGTATTCAATAGCACCATGGCATTGACATGGTTGTTTCTTTGTTTTGTTTATCTTTTGTTTATGGAAAATAGTAAATAATTTATGTTTTGCTTATGTTTCAGGTACCATGAACATGTTGTATGGGGTGATAAAGACCTTAAATTGAAACTTTTGAGGAAAGGCATTTTAACTCGCATTTATTCTCCAATGGTAAGAGAAAGTGATGTTTCTTTTGGCATTTTATGTTCCTGAATGAAGAGCAATCTACAAATAAATGGGATTCATACAAATGAAATGGAATGGTTTTATTCTTAAAAAAAAAAGGACATAAATAAGATTCCTATCTCAAAGAGGTGGAAATCATTATATGCGAGCCAGGTGCATGTAATCTACTGTCTGATCTTTTCCACTCCATATAGATGTGAAAAACTTCCTATATTTATGTCTGCCTTTTGTGTTGTCATGCAATAATGAAAGAAAACATAGTGCATGCCTGAATTCCTTTGTTCATCTCTTAAAAGGTATTCTTGCTTGTGAATTTCAGGTCATAATACAGGCTTTAAGGGAGTCTGGTGTATTCAGCTCTATTATTGCATCTACCCCAACAACTCTTTCAAAAGACAAGTTTTTAGCATCTATTAGTAAAAGCAACTCATCCAGAGCTGTTGCCTCTGAATCACTACCCTCGAAAAGGATCAGAAGCAGAGAACATCAGGCAGCTGCTAGGAAAGTTTTGGAATTAGAAACCACATCATCTCATGAAGCAGCTGTTCCACCATTGTCTCCCCCAGGTGTGAATGATGGCTTCCTTGTGGGAGTGTGATCCAGATTTTGGCATGATTGCTTCTTCTTCTCATTCCTGTTCAGATCTTTTTGGTCTAAATTTGCTTGGAAGGGAAGAATTAGGAGAGAAAAGAAAGAGCAAGCAGGCATAAGTGGCGAGTTAAGTTGGTTCCTTCCCGATCATGATCCAAGCGCTTAGTGTATATTTTAGGAGAGAGATTTATGGCCTGGCAACTATAAAACTTGGCTTGTTATTTTTATGTACAGAAACTACAGTATTGACCTTCTAGTGTTGTAAGTTTTAATGATTATTAGTTCGTCATGTGGAAATGCATGAGACAAGAACTTATCATGTATGTGGCCTTGTGAGTCTCCTGAGAGGATTTCCATTATCCTTAATATATTACAGAGGATGTCTACATGATCTAAATATAAGCCAACATTCTCCTGTTTCTTTAAGATGCCCTCTGATCAAGGGAAGTCTTAAGTTTAGGCCATTGAAGGCTTGGTTAGGACCTCAAAATGGCATAACAAACATGAACACAAAAAACCAGCTTGCATATATTTGCTTTTTCCTCGCCTCAAAATAATAATAATAATAATTTATAAATATACTATTATTGTTTTCAAGCGTATTTAGTACATAATTTATTATTCTCAGGAATGTTAAAAAAAGTATTTATTTATTTTATAAACTCTTTTCAAATATTGTATAAATAATTTACATCTTCAAAAATATATTTTAACATTTTTATAAACAAAAAATAACATAGCAGTAATATTATTGGCATAAAGTCGCAGACGACGCCGTGGCGTGATTCCAAACATTTTCCAAATAAAAAATCTCAACTCGAAGCTTTTACCACAAAAACAGCGATGTCGATTTTCCTAATCCCCAACTCGGCCACTCCTATTACACTCTCCATCCCCTCAGCATCAGCTCGTGCCTCCTTTAAGCCTATTCACGTCTCATCCTTGCAGGCAATTCGCTTCGCCGGAGACAGCCAAACCAGGAGAGGTTTGACTGTAGTCACACGCGCAGGTCCCAGCACGAGTAGTTACGTATTCGCATTCGTGTTCCCTATGTCACTACTAATTGCCACCATCTTCACCTCCATTAAAATCGCTGATAAGCTTGATAGAGATTATCTTGAAGAGGTTTTTTTCTTTTTAATTTCAACTCTATCTCGTTCTACAGTAGTTTTGAATTTTTCGAAAATTGGGATTCTGGGTTGTGTGTTTGATTGCTTTTGTACCTTTTGGTGTTTATATATGGGGGGTTAGTTTTGGTTTTTGGGTCAGAAATTGAGTTTCATTGTTATACCCACTAAGTGGGTGATACAAGTCCACACTTGCTTTAATCTTCATCTTCATTAATTTTACATTCTTTAATTAATCTTTGTAACTTATTTGTGCGTGCTTAGTGTGTCATAACACTTGATTTGTGGTATTACTGAGCAGCTTGCAATTAATCGAGCAATCAGGGAAGCAGGTGAAGAGGATGATGATGATGATGATGGTGCTGTTGACATTCCCTTGGAGGATGAAATGCAGCAGCCTGCACTTCAAGGCACACGGACTCGCAACCGGCCTAAACGGGAGGCTTAGGCTTCATTTTATGTTCTTGTTTGTATGATTATGATTTTTTTTTTATTAATAGGCAAACCAATATAGAAAGTCAATTGTAGCTCCCTTGTGATTTTGGATGAACTTCTAACCATAAATCTATTGCTGTATGATTTTTGTTATAATGTTGTAAGAGTATTATTAACTTGGACAAAAAGGAAATAGATGATTTTACTTTATTCCGCTAAAAGCATCGTCAATGTCCAACTGGTTTATGGTTGCTCTAATCAAATGTTGATTGAAAAATTTATACGGTTTCGTAGCAGTTTTTCGTAATTGTCATGTATATAACAGCATTTAGAATACTTTGGGCTATTTCTAGACTCCAAGGAAAGCCATAATTTTTATTTTTTTTATGTTTACTATAAAAGAAAAAAGGGAAAAAGGAGCAGTTTAAGAGCGAAGAAATTGAGAAAAGCAAAAATCAGGATCTTCTTCCTATTTCCTCTATGCACCGCATTATTAGTGAATCAAACATTTGTCATGCAGTACGGTAAAAGAAGTAAAACACCACATAAAGTTACAAGAAAATCCAGAGAATAACTTCCTTAAGACTTGAGAGAAAGGGTGGTCATTAAACCAGCAACCCAACATCTGGAGCTCTGCACGGCTCGTTCATTATTGGAATCCATCCATTGACAAAAACAAGCAGCAAACTCAACAAGCTACTGAATTGACAACCAACAACATCATCTCAACCAGAGACAGAATTCTCTATATTCCTTTTATTTCCATAGCTACGTCCACTATCAGCAATAAATTGGCTAAAAGCTAGCAGATCTTCATTGGTTTGACCTTCCCTCGCTTCAAAACAGATGCATTCCATTCCTAACCGAACAAATAGCAGTAAACATCCTTGGCGAAGCCAAAAACTTTGGAATGAGAAGCGACGTCTGGTCTGATAGTGTTCTTAAGTCCAACTCACAATAGTTGACCTGAACTAGTTTGCTTTCCAATAAAAAGCAAATCAAATCACATAGTTTCCTTAGTGGCCTCCCCATACAGAGACATAAAAGTGTCGCACAAGACCCTTTTAAGCTGGTCTCTACCACCACAAGTTCCATAGAGTTATATCTGATCACTAAGATTACAAGACTGATCGTCCAGATTGCAACTTAAAAATAATGAAGCAATGCTGATAATTACTGCTGAATGTGCATAGTTTAGCAATGCACAAAATTGCTAGAGCCCAGAGCAATCATGTGCTCATCAAAATCCATAGCGAACCACCAGAACCTCAAGACTCCTCTCTGCCATTTCGAAACATGGCCTCAAATAAAGCCTTTCAAATTCTCGTTAGAAATCTAAACCCATGTGATGATCAACAATATCAACTAAAATGATAAAATCATACTGCCTCATTCTCCATCAGCTTCACTTAAGAGACCAAAGCTTGCTTTGAGCATCAAATCGCTATCTGCCATAATGTTGATATCGTTCATGATAATACTGCAAGGAATCAAGAGGGAAGTGTCAGCTTACAGAAGATACAACAATTCAACAAAGTGGATTCACATTAACAGTAACCTATCATTTATTTACTTGCATTATTCCACAGATTCCCTTATATAATAATAATTACATAAGAAAAAGCAATAATCAATACTTTGGTCAAGTGCATGAGTGATGAGAGAGCATACGAGTTTTCATGCACTTCAAAACCTGACTGCCTTGATTTGCACACATGGGTCACTCTAAGTGTAAACCTTGACTGACCTCAAATAGGAGCTATGAGATGCATGGAGATCCAAGAGAGACCACTCCTGCAAGTCCATCAACCAAATGAGTCATAATGAGTGCAGCTCCAGATATTTCTATGGTAGATATGAATAGTATTTACAAGTTTCTGGGGTGAACAGAAAATGAAATTACGGATTGTTTTGTCTCAAATGGTTGTCACTAATAGTGTAAATCGTGATGGAAGTGTGGTAATTCAGTACATATTGAAATTACAGGTTGCTCTATCACATATGGTAGATGACAAAAGTAATTAAGTACCTGTTCAACTTAACAGAAGAGTAGATCCCTTTGCTTTCAATTTTGATTCCAGACCAAAAAACTTCAATCCTGAAAGCACCAAGTCCGCTGTCTTCTTCTTCATGTGTTCAATCAACATTTCATCATATACGATTGTCTTGGCCTCTGTGAGAAGTCTGCACTCTTTCATACTTGTAAAAACCTTCCTTGCCTCTTCTAATGTCCCATGCTTGCACATGCCAGAGATAATAGCAGAATATACAACCTCATTGGGAGGACAACCCTCCTGCATCATTTCATTGAGCACTTCGATCACCTTTCCAGCATCACCTGATTTACACACATGAAGAATTGTAAGAGTGTACTTGAACTCTATAGGCCCACTCGTAACATTGCCTAAGCAATCACACACTAGCATCATGGCTTCATCAATCTCTCCAATATTACAAAGCCCTTTAGCAAGAGAACAATAGGCAGCAATAGAAGGTACACAAGACATCTCAATTATTTTATTATGACACACACAAGCCTCTTGGATATTTCCATCTTCAACAAAGCAAATAATTGCAATGCTATAAGCAATTGAGTCAGGTTCAAAATTCAAATCCTTCATTTCACTAAAAAGTGATAAGGCCTTTTTCACGTCCCCAATCTTGAGGAAAGCCTCTATAAGAATATTGTAGATTGAAACGCTATTATAACCTTTCAACTTTAAGTCCTCAAACACTTCCAAGGCCATCATAATTTTTTCCTCCTTTCCAACCACGAATGAGAAGAATTTATAAATATCATCAATAACAGAAAATCCCAACTTGTCCATCTGCACAAGTAGCTTGCAAAAATCATCCATCCTTTTCATCTCTGCATAAAACATCAACATAGGATTCACGGTCTTAAAGTCTGGCTGGATACCTTCTTGAACCAAAACCTGAAAAAGCTTATGAGCCTTATCGGCCCGCTTCACATTACATAGACCTTGAATAAGTGAATTATAAATTCCCAAATCAGCCCTATACCCAGAATCCACCAAATCCTTCAGCAAATCACAAGCTGATCCAACCTTTCCATCCTCCACGAATGCATCAATTAATACTCCATAAATTGCCCTATCAATCAAAATTCCCTTCTTCTTCATCTCCTTAAACAACTCATACCCCTTTCCTACCCTCCCTCCTCTGCATAATCCTGTAACTAAAGTCACATAAGCCATCACATCTGGAACCACCCCATCTCTCTTCATCTCCTCCCAAACCTGCAAACTTCCATCCAAATTCTCTTTTCCAACCAACACCCTGACCATTGCTGTATATGCAAAAACATCCGGTTTACACAAATTCTTCCTCATTCTTCCCAAAACGTCCATCATTTCTTCCATCCTGCCAAGCTTACACAGTCCCTTTATCAACGTCATATATGTAACACTATCTTCATCCAACCCATCACTCCTAAAATCTTCATACACTGATAGCGCCAAATCTAAATGACCGGTTTTAATTAAAGCATTCATAATTCTATTGTATAGGAAAACACGGGGTTTGACTCCGAATTTCTTCATCTTTTGATAGACATAATAAACTCTAAGTCCCCTATTGGCATCAGAATGCATTCTAATCAAGATTTCAAACTGTTTCTCAGTTGGTGGCTTCCCTTGCGAATCCATTAACTCAGGCAACTGATCAGCAGCACGAAACAAGCTGCTTCTATTCAAACAATAAGCAAAAGCATTATAAGAAGCGAAATTGTGATTGTACCCTTTTTGCTTACCTGCCCAGTGAAAGAATTTGGAGGCTAGGTGAGGGTTATTTTCGACTTTCAGAACTTCGGCAACGAGGTCCGGCGTCACACGGCGAAGCTTGCGTAGTTCAGTTACCACAGGTGGGCCCCAATGGTTACCGTTTTTTCGGAAGGCGTCGAGGATGAAGCGGGAGATGGGGGAGAGGCGTCGGGAAACTGTGGTAAGGGAGTGATTGTGGGCTAAAGGTGGGGACTTGGAGGGTGATGGATTTTCAGGGTCCCATTTTTGGAGGTCAAATGGCACAAAATGAGAGCTGGGTTTTAGGGGTTTTGTTGGGATTGGTGGTTTTATGGTCTGGCGGTTGGAGAAGAGGCCACCGCGGACGACAGGGCGGTTTTGGGAGGGCTTGCGGTGGCCATAGAAGAAGTAGGGTTTATGGGGTTTTGGTGGTGGCATTACTCCCTTCTCTCCTCTGCAATCACATATTGGCGTGACAGTTGGGCTGTCAATGGATAGCAAAAAATGATACAAGTGACGTCGTTTCAACTTTGAGAGTTGTTATTGAGCATGTAATGCATTTTAAAATTACTGAAAATATAAAATGGATCATTTGACCTAATAATTAATGGGATACCTAATCTACTCCATTTGTCACACTCCCTTCTTTTCTTTTCTTTTTCTGTTTCATTAAATAAAAAATAGAAAGTGAAATTGAGGGTAAATAAATGTTGATAAAATAATTTATTCTAATATTTCGACAAGAAATTTTTAACAAATGTAACTAACTAAAAATAATTTATGTTTAAAAACATTGTGAACAAATAAATTTCAAACACAAAAGGTATAATTCTCCCTAATAATAATTATCATAATAACCCCAAAACACAATAAGATAAATAAATTGCCTTGATGATGAATGAATCTATCTTCCATTACAAAGTCCAAAATTTTTTGTGTAGACTTTCTGAAGGCCAAAAGTGCCAATTAATTATGTTCTTTTTGATGTATGAATTGTACATAAAGCATATCATCATAAGAGCAGAAAAAAAAAAAGGGTCAAAGCTTGGTGGCATCAGCAAAATGCTGCTTCATTTGATGCTGAGGAGTTTGAGCTAAGCATGAAGATTTGTCTGGCAAAGAAACGATCAGGTCAATTCTACAACAATGGCTACTCAAAAGCAAAACCAACCCTGTTGTTGGTTGCTCTGCCCCTCCAGCGATGACTTGTTTGATGATCATTCCCTTGAAACCTTGTATGTTTGTTACCTGGTATATATTGTCGGGTACCTTCTCTCTTCCGGTGACCTTTATTCCAGGTTCCCCAACCATCACCGTCTGCTTGTCTAAATTCCAATTCTTTCGGCTCTCGGCCAGGATTATCCCACTGTTTCCAACCTCTCGATTGTCTATCTTTCAGACCACTACCCTGGGTAAATTTGCTTTGCCACCCCAGCTCCTGCTGCTTATTGCCCCAAGAACTATGATCAAAATTGTCCCATGCTTTGTCATTCACACGGTCAAAACTCCGATTGTTGTGCTCCCAAGGATTCCCACCACTATCCCAATTTGACAGACCGACTTGGTTTCTGCTGTGGTTCCATCCTTCATTTCCCTGATGATAGCTGCACTCCCATGAGTTATCAACATTATTTAAATTATTATTATCCCAATCCTTCAACTGACTGGCATGGTTTCCATTGTGGTTCCATCCCTGTTGTTTATCACCACCATCTGCCCATGTGTTGCTCTTTGCAGCTTTATTTTCCTGAGCAGAGCAACGGTCCCAGGGGTTATCACCATTATTCAAGTTACTTGGATTTTTTGTACTAAGAAGCCATTCTTTCCAGCACTGTGTTTTATTTTTCAACGCTACACTACTTTCAATGTTACTGCTACATTCCCAAGGAGTTCCAACTTCAACTGGATTCCTGTTCCGTCCTTCCAAAGGAATAGACATGAAGTTCCTAGTCTTTTTGCTTTTATGCTCTAGTTTGCCATCGTTCTCTCCCTCTTCAGGAGCAAAAAATGCCTGTTCTATGTCCTTTATCAAGTCAGGATCAATGTCAGGGTTCCAGTTTATATTATCAATATACATATCAGGATCAGGGAGAGAGATTTCACAAGGGAGACCATTGATCTCTGCCCAAAAGCGCTTTTTGGCACTCCAAAATGCCTCTTCCCCAGCTGAATCATCCCAGTTGACTACACTACCATGGCAGTACATAAACTTCTTACAATTTACAATCTTCTGCCATGGTACTAATCCAACCATACAGAACCTCTTCTCCCATGAAGGCACACCATCTTCGGCAAACCCTATAGAGGAGGGAAAATCAGTTTACAGCTTAGTCAGACATATCATTCTCTATTACAAGAAAATTTCATGAAGAGAAAAGGACAAAGAAATCTTGCAAAAGCATGTAGTCATATCAGCAAATAAAAAAATTTCAAATAACTACCACAGAAATGAACTATCTAACCAATAAATGTGCAGGGAAGATGGGAGTTCAAAATTCTTTCCATTGCGTTAACAACTTAAGGGGTTGTCTAGGGCCACTGTTCAGCACATGTTCAAGGCCCCTTCTTTGCGAACCAACATATCTGATGCTTTAGTTATGTCAACACTGGCATTTATGAAGAGCAACACTATAAGCTAAATACCAATCTAAATGGAGAAGAAAAACCTGGAGTATGGCTGAAAACATAGCAAATATTGTTCATTTCTCAAGCATGCGTGAAAAAATGATTGCGTGTTTCAAATTAATTTCCAGCAAATTACGTCATGGTGAATTTTCATCATTTGACTTGTTAAATTTGTTCACAGAGGTTCTACAACGAATGTTGCACTCAAACTAAAACTAGGAACAAATTGTTAGACCTGTAATAGTGAAAACTGATTCATGTGGAGCAATACAAACTTGTAAATACTCGCTAGACTTGAAAAGCATTTCAAGCAATGCATTAGGTGTTTGCCTATATCTTACAGTTTGCAAAACTGTATTACAAGGAATATATTTCCCCTCAATCCCCAGTAAAATGTGGACCTTTCCCACTGTGAGCTATGCCAGAAGTACAGCTAAGAAATCTTAGCTAAAATAGGCAGAGAGCCTATTCCCAAAAACCACCTATAATGTGCTATACTAAATGTGGAGTAATTGAATATCCACGTCCAAGTTATAGTTAATACTTATATTATGTAGTAATATATTAAAATTCATTGATATCTGGTATTGTGCAAAAATGAGCATAATTTGAGAAAACCAAAAAGCCAATTTTGATTCCTTAGGGTTGTCATTGGTGCTCTCACTAATTTGGACCATACCAGCATTTCACGAGTTCTCAACATGGGCAATTCTCTATAGTCTATATGCATACAAATTTCCAGTTTTTTTTTTCCTACCAATTTCTAGGAAACCAAATAAGGAATAGTAGACTACAATTCTAAAGAAATTATAAAACGAAAAGAAGTGAATCAATGAGGTAAACAAATATAAAGAAGGGTAAGAGACTCCAATAAAAAACTCATCAAGAAAATGCACAAACCAACAGTTGTGCGTAACACCCAATTCAAATATGTGCAAAAGATTCATCTAAAAAAACATACCTTGATGGGGAGGAGGAGGTTCACCCGGCTCGTAATAAGATGATGCTGGATCTTTATATTGTTGGTGGTAAAAGAATCTACGCGGTCGGCGATTTTTCCAATTGCCCATTTGAATTCAGTATCTAACAAACCTTAGTCAATTAAATCTCACAATCTTTGATACAAACTGAGAAAGGCTATGTGCCTGTTGTGTCGTTTCTTTGCTCTCTAATGTCGAGTTTGTGCCTATCCAAGCATTTACCATGCCCCTTTTTCTTTAATTATTATTTATTATTTGCAAACCCTTGAATATTTATTTTTTTGAACTAAAATATTTAATAAGTGGGACAGTAATAAATTTTATAATTTTCTATACATATTATTTATTATTTTTTTTACCTACTATTATTTTTTTAATTCTCTTATCTATTTAATTAAAAAGTCTATTAAATTTAAAAAAAAAATTATAATATTCATAACAAATTCTTAATAAAAGTGATGCTTGAATAAGCTATTAATTAATTAATTAAGTTAAATACATATATTACTTTTAATCCACCTCTATTAATGTTAAAAAAAATCATTAAATATGAATTTAAAATTTAAAAAATTAAGAATTTTTTATTATTATTAATTCATGTATAGATGATTTTAAACTATTTATGTTTATTCAGACTAAAATTTTCTTATACCCCAACCTCAACTTATATATTAATTCGAATATTTGAATGGTTAAGTATTTTAAAAGAAAGACACCAATTCTTGAATTTGGTGACTAAAACAAGTCATGGGCCGGATCTCTAAACATAAATTTGATCTCAATTCTAATGGCTAAGCTTAAGTATCAAACTGGCCCAATTCATTTATTCTTTTTATGAATTAAAAAACAAAGATTTAATGAAATAATCTTCTTTTTTTGTTAAGGTGAATTAAATTATTTTCTACGTAAATATAAATAGCACATTTTTATAACTATATATGTAAATTTATATTTTAATTTAATATAATGTAAGAAGTGATGGAAGAACATCCTAAGATAGGGAAAGAACAAAAAAATAGGTTTTTCTAAGAAAACTTGCAATAATATATTGTAATTAAAATATAAAAAAAAGTATGAGGTGGATGGGAATTTTGAACCCTTTTTATTAATAATTAAAATAACTAAAATGTAAACCATTACATAGCTCAAGGCCTAAAGTGGTGAAGGTCACTGTTTGCTTTGCCAGAAAGAAAGGAAAGAATTCTGCTGAGTTAATTATGGCTCTAAATTCAGTTGGAAAGCTTTCTATCAGTAACTTTCATGTGGGGGCTGGATCTATACTCATTGGTCATAACCAATCAATTCCATTCCCAGCTTTTGCATGTGCTTATGAATTTGAAACAGTGTTATATCATCAAAGGCCTAGCTAATTATGTGAATTGAAGGGTCAAATCAAAAGCCTTTTTCTTTCTTTCTTTGTGGAAAATATTATACAATTAGCCCAATGCTTTACTTATCACTTTATATTTTCTTATGAATTTGTTAGCTAATTCCTTTTGTATCCAATTCTTGCAATGTTTGGCCATTCTAATCTGTTAATTAATTCAATTACACTTTTGAGTAGGTATCAAGTTGAGGCTATAAAATATAGCAATTGCATTATAAGAAACTCAAAAATTTTGTTCGCTTAACGAGTAAATTTATAATAATTTCTATCTCAGTTGATTAGATTGAGACTTTGGGACAAATATCACTTCTATATATAGAGAATATTTAATAATTTTTAATTTATTTAGCTTTATTTTTTATTCATATTGAGGTGTATTATTTATCAGTTTGATATTCATATATTATTTTTATTATATATAATATCTTTTAGTAAAAAAATAAAAGTAAATTTTTTTACGATTGTATTTTTTTTTTCAAATTTTCTGATTCTTACTTAAATTATTAATTTTTTTATAAGACAAAATGAGAATTTAGAAGTGAAATTAACTGATACTAATGACATTTAAGGCCACTCAATTTAGATATGTAACCAAAAATGTAAATTGGATTGTGCTCCAAAGGAAGAGGAGAATTATGTTATATTCTTTTAGAAAGAAAAGAAGAGTAGAATTATGAAAGGTCCTCTTACAGGGCCCTTTAACAGCTGTCTTCCCATCTTGATATCCAAGGCTGTTTTGGTTTCTTCTGCACATTCCACTCAACTATTGCACGTTGCTACCCCTCATTCAATAATACTCTCTCTCTCTCTCTCAGCACCTGCAGGCGTGTGCACATTTAACAGCCTCTCCTTGGACTTGTTATCTTTCAAGGCAATTTGCTACATTTCTACTCAAGAAACAAACTCTTTTTCACCTTAAATAGTCTTTTGCCAAATGTACACAAAATTTAATACTAATCTCACTCATTTGGAAATATTTTGAGTTTTCAAATGGATACAATTCTAGAAAGTTGGCTTTTTAGTAGTGACTAGCGACTAATAAAATTGTTGTAAAAAAAACTCTGTTATGTCATCTAAGGTGAAGATATTGGTAGATTTGATGTTATGAATAAGATGCCCTTTTCAAGTTAATTGTATTCACCTAAGCAAATACTGAAAGATAGAGAAGGGCATTTCAATAATTTCAACCCCAACAGACATTTGTAGATGTCTGCTACAGTTGGAGAAATATCAGAGTTGGAAACGGATGGGGAGGTCCCATGAAGCTTAAAAGACTTCTCTCATAATTCATGCGAAGGCTCCCCTCCCTCGCACCATGAATACAATATGGTTTTCTACCTTTTCCTAAATAGTGCTTCCTCAAAGGCCCACACCTATGAACAGATGAAACTCATCATGAAAAAGATGAATTATTGCATTGATATACAAACATACCCATCAAGATTCTCACTTACCCCTCATTTTACTATACTTTTTGGTAGTTTCTCAAGAAAAAAGGCTCTAACTTCAATCACCACTTGTAGAGTTTCTTTACTATCACATTTCTTTTTCTTTGGTGTCATAAACAATTGCTTGATCTGAATTCAAGGCAAATCTTAGTTTCATAAAACTAGTACTCAACTTCCCAAGAACTGAGATCTCTTGTAGCTGTTTTTCTTGTTTCATTCACTAAATCACAGAATTCCAGTAAATGGGTAAGCAGTTTTACTTATTTTATGTCCACAATCTGCATAGAATTTAGCATTTTTGTTACTATTTGAATTATTCTGTGCAATTGGCTTTAAAATATTAAAATAACTTGCAATATTAATTATCTCGCTAAAAGCTTAAGCGGTTAAAAAATTTCTTTACACAAATCAGCTTCAAAGTCTTGTTACATTCTTTCCTTGAAAATTCATGATCCTGTCATATTTTTTCTCATTCTCTTCTTCTCAAAGATTTAAAAAAAAATACTCTCTCTCGATATGTTGTGTGTGTAGTAATGGTGCTTCAATGGCTAAGAGAAGCTGGTTCAATCTAGTGAGAAAGTTTTTCATTTCAGACACACCCTCAAAACAAGAAAAGGTATTGCCTTCTCTTCTGTTTTTGACATATCATCAGTAGATATAAATTGCAAAACTTAAAATGCTATATATTACTATGACCAGAAAGACAAGAGAAGAAAATGGGTTTTCTTCGGAAGGGTGAAGGTGAAAAGCAGGCTACCCTCCCTTTCAGCACCATCACCACCAAGAGAGAGAGAAAGAGAAAAAACAACTCTGAGTGAAGCAGAGGAGGAGCAGAGCAAGAGAGCTTTAAATGTTGCACTTGCCACTGCTGCTGCTGCTGAAGCTGCTGTTGCTGCTGCTCATGCTGCAGCTGAGGTTGTTTTGCTAACTACCCATCAATGTGACAAACAAGCGCAAGACGAAGAACAATATTCACCCATGAAATTACAGATTGACTCACTTCACTCCACTCATCAATATTACAGGGAGATCCATGAAATTTCTGCCGCTAAAATTCAAGCAGCCTTTCGTGGTTATCTTGTGAGTTTTGCTATGTAGCTCTTTTCTTTATTTCATATCTAATCTTCTTTCTGTTATATCTATCAGCTGTTTATGGACAATTTTCTATTGGAATAAGTTGGATTACAGAATTAGTAAATTCCAATCCTCAGTTGTAGTCTTGATTCAATAACCAGACTAAGACTAGAGAATCTCAATCTTTTGTGTCATTGATTGAATGGGTTTTTATAAGTATATTTGGGAGATTTGCAGGCCAGGAAAGCTCTGCGAGCACTGAAGGGGATAGTGAAGCTTCAAGCAATTATTCGAGGGCGAAATGTGAGACGCCAAGCTATCAATACTCTCAAATGCTTGCAGTCTATTGTAAATATCCAATCACAAGTCTGTGCCAAGAGAATCCAATTTGTGGAAGGAACATGTTATTGTGATGAAAATAAGCAGTTGCAAAATTTGAGTGACAAGATAATAAGGGTAAGTACGATAAATTATTGAAGATCTTTGTTTTTATGTCAGCAACTCGCAATCAATTCAAAAGCGTGTTCTATACTCAAAATCTTTGTGCTAAGGCAGGGGATGATGTTGTGTTTTTATTTTATGTTTGCCCTTTTCAGATGGACACAAACAGTCAAAAAAGATGGGATGGTAGCATTTTGACAAAGGAGGAAGCAAATGCCTTGTTTCTTAGTAAGAAAGAGGCTGCAATCAAGAGGGAAAGGATTAAAGAATACTCTTTCAATCACCGGGTAAATTTTTTCTCTTCTTTGCCATATCTTTCATTTCCAAATTTAGTTTTCTCCTAGAGAAGCATTTTCTCAGAATGGAGGTGAAAAAAAAGATATCTTTCAGAATTCAGCAGAAACAGAGAGAAACAAGGGCAATGGGAGATGGAGGTACTGGCTAGAGAATTGGGTGGATACTCAAATTACCAAAAGTAAAGAACTTGAAGATTTGGATACAGTTTTGACATCAAATCCAAAGCCAAGAGTGGAATATAAAGGGAAACAACTTAAATTGAGAGGTTTGCAAAGACAGTATCAAAGTGAAGGACTAGATTCTCCCATTGCTGCTCCAAGAAGATCATTTCACAGAAAGCAAAGCTCATTGGGGGAAGACAATTCCTTCTCAAGATCTCCTGTGGTTCCAACTTACATGGCTGCAACTGAATCTGCAAAGGCAAAAGCAAGATCAATGAGTTCACCGAAGCTAAGGCCAGGAAGTTTTGATGCATACTCTGATAGTTATTCACCCTGTAAGAATAAGTTGTCTCTGATATCATCTACAGCCACTGAAGTTACTAGCAATTGTAGATTTGGAAGGTCGAGTGATTACCAGCAACAAAGGTCTCCAAGCTTGAAGCGGCTTCCAGGTCCTGTAAAATCTAACAGGACATTGAAAGATCTCAGCTTTGATTCTGAGTGCTCATTGAGGACTTGGGATCAACAAAGTGCATTCCAATGACACTTTTAAGTAGTTGTTTTGTGCAAGAACCAAGATGGGATTTTCAAAATGGTTAAATTACTTTTGTAATTACATATAATTTTAATGGATAATTAGTTGAACCATTAATGCCTGTCATTTATGCATCCAAATGTCAAAAATAATTCATTCAAGGCCATTAATAGTGGGAATACACCAATTATTGAAAGAATCAATTTTGTTAGCAGTACAGTAAGAAAAGAGAATACAGAAGAAAATGGGGAAATTATACAGAACAAAATTCAATGAGCAGCAAATCAACTTCCCTACTACTTCAAAAACAAAATCAGATGATTCATCATTTACCCATTATCATTTTTAGTCAAATCTTGCTGTATCTCCCTCAATTTCCACCTACTTGTGTCTCCACAGAGATTAGAGAGGGTTGCTCAAGAACTAGACTTAGGCTGAGCATGAGCTGCAATTTGAAGATACAAAGGCCGAAGCTTGGTCGTAAATGAGCAAAGAGCTTTCGCCTTTTACTTTCAAGTGAGAAATAGAAAGCAACATCCAAAAAGTAGGGGCGGGCTTGCGCCAGCCGTCATTAAAACAAAAGACCCATGGTCTCGGCTATGCTCGGCCTGGATTCGGACTCAAGGTTGTATTGAGCCCATACCTAGAAATAATTATTTAATATAATTAATTAAATTTATAACAAATTATTATATTATTTTTATTATATTGGGTTTTGACAATTGACCATGGGAAAACAAATATTGTATATTAATTTTTATTAGCTTGTTACCATTTAGGTAACTGAATTGTAGGCTTTAGAATAGGATCTAAATTGTATGTAAAGAGGTGGTATGGTATCTTTCACTATAAACACCTTTTTCTCAGTTTAGTTTCCCATTCAAATACATTCTCTAAAACTTTTGTTGCTTTACTCCACCGTATTTGAATTTGAGTGAAATTGGAATTATCAAATTTGAAAAAGAGGTTCATGCAAGTAACCTAAAATATACGATACACAAAATTTATGTCGTTTTCATTTATATAAAAATAAAAAATTTTACATATTTTTTTAATTAAAATCTAATGAGTCGAAACATCTTATATTAAATTAATGACGAATGATAATTTTAATAATTTTAAAAGCTGAAATTTAAAACCTCTTATTTCTATATTGAAAATTTTAGATTTCACCACTACTTGCAGTAATTAATTATGAGAATGAAAAATGAGATGTGTAGCATTACCACCACATATATAATTGATTTGCAACATTAGTCATTGGACTTAGGCCTAACCAATGTGAATATAACTTATATAGGACTTGCATTTCTAGAATATGTACTCTGCGGCCGACAAATTTAAGTTATAATATACTAAAAAATTGACATGTGAGGTAAAGAAAAAAAGAGTTTGCGATGGCTCAATTAAGCAACATGTAAGTTATTATTATTATGATTTATTATATATACTCTCAAAAGTCATTCAAACAATTATTATTCAAAAAGAACATTCTTCCTCCATATAGTGTTTAGAATTTAGGACAATGTTCAATTTGAAACTTGTGGGAGTCATTCTTCTGCTTGTTATATTATTTTAGAAAATGACATGTTTTCTTTGTTTTGGGTCTTAGAAAATGATATTCAATTCAAATGTTTGAAAGGAATTTCTTAGTGTTGTATTGGACCCAATCAACATTTCATACTTTCATGCATGATTGGCCATGTTTAAGTCAAGTCCAAATCAAATTGATTTTCTTAAATTCTTATATGTTAAAGTGATGTCTTTCTTATCATTGACCAATGAAACTGTGGACTCAGGCTATACAATGGGTTTATTCATTTATTTGTTTTCCTAATTTCTTTGCAAGCAAAAATTTCATTAATTAATAATGAGAAAAATGGATTTTGAAACTCTTTGCTGTATATATATATATATATAGGGATACAAATTGATTAAAATATGTACCTTTAATTAGATGCACTCACAAATTAACCTTTTGATTTATTGCTTGTATAACTTATTTTCTAGTTACATGCATTATGAGTTGCAGTTTACAAGTAAAAGTCAATATTAATTTGCCCTATCATCCATATAAAAGTTAATTAATTTTTGTTAAATTATAACTGCTCGTAGGTTTGCCTTTCATAACTTTCCTCGTTATAGTTTGATATACAGTTGAAACATGGGATGATTAAATTACCATTTCTTTTTGTACATTTGAAATCTTTATAAAATTCTTGATAGGAATAATAATATTTGTTGATTTATTAACCAAAATATTAACATTTGAATCCATTATTTCTTTAGCAATGTAATTAAAACTCAATTTATACAACAACTCAATAATCAAATTAACAAACATTAAATCAAGCCTTCAAACCAGCATAGTTTAGTCAGTACACAAAATTTCTTTTACAAGCCATCAAAGTCCTTCTTAGTAAATAATAATTCTTCCTGCAATAATTTAGTTCCTCAAAAATGAATTTTTTTCTACAATCATTATGTTTCAATTTTCAAGTTTTTATGTATTTGTAATTAAATTCCTCTTGTAATTATTAAAATTTCCTCAACAATTAATAAAGTTCAACTTTTTTTTTTTTTTTTTGCCAAAGTTTAGATTCAAACCTCTTTAAAATTAAACTTAAGTCATTTTAAAATTTGCACAATTAATTATTTAAAAATCAGAATATATTTAATTCAATCAATTCAAATACTTCACACATATTACATATTCGTATTTTCCTCAGACATTTAAAATGTCAAAAATATATCGACATATACTACTAATTTAATAATTTAATATTAAAACATGAAGGATGAATTTTTCTTCCAAACTTGAAATATAATTTGATTCAAAATTCATAAAATCAATCTAAATTAACCTCATTTAAAGGTGACATAAAAAGCTAAAGTAGAGGTTAGGTTTTTTAATAAATAGAGAGAGAGAGAGAGAGAGAGTTGGTTTTATATATACAAAATATATAGGTTTTGAGTTGACTTGTATGCGCATGCTACATACTTGTCTTGTCATGAGAAAATAAGACTTTAATAAAAAGTAGGGGAAAATGCTTTGATTTGGTGGTTTAAAGAAAAAGATGAAAACGTCTAACTAAAGATTTTTTATTTATTTAAAAAAATAAAATAAATGATATATAGCAAAAAAAAAAAAAAAAAAAAGATTAAAATTGTAAGCATGTTAAATGGATGAAAGAGGCTTTTACCTAATAACTCATATTCCCATGTTTTGTTCCTTTTTCCAATTCAAGATTCCATATTTAAGTCTCTCATTCCCACTTCATATCACCAAAGCATATCATATATATCTTAAATTCTTTATTCTTAATTTATAAGTATTTAATTAATGTTTATATCTTTAAAAACCAAAAAAAATTGTGGTTATATAAAGACCTGCCAACTTAATTATATATTAATTAATATCATTTTAATTAAGAGACTTTAAGCTTATCATATTTTATAACAAGTATATGTATATTCATCTTGCTTCTAAATTGTAAATCAGATTCATAATTAATTTATAGTTTGGGACATAGGCCCAGTTTTATACAGCTTATGAAAATAGTTTTTCATATGGAGAAAAGTTATTTTTCTAAAAGTGATATTTCTAAAAGTAATTAGCTATATGTTTGTATTTGGTAAAATACAATTTAAAAACTGTTTATAAATTTATAAGGGTATTTTTGTCTATTAATTTTTTAAAATTAGCTACGCGTTTAATCTAAAATTTAATTTTCCTGAAAAACTCTAATTTTTAACTTATTCAAATAGCTAAATTTTAGCTATCTAGATAATTGTTTTTATTAATTTTGATATTTACCAAACACTATAAACTGAGTCAAAATCAGCTTCTCATCCAAAAAAATTATTTTTTTCTTTCCAGAAACTGTGTCAAACGGGCACATATACATATGCATCTTGTTTTCTTTTTACTCGATAAATTTTTTATAATATCATTATATTTTGAGATAGCTTTTATGGTGATTGAATTGTTAATATATGATTATATATTTTATTAATGGAAGACACTTCATCTCTTCATTTGTATAGACCGAAAGCGCGCAAAAATACACTTTTTATTCCTAGCTTTTAGAGAAAGTAGTTGCTAAAACCAAAGATTAATCAATCACTTAAATATATATGTGGCAAAATCATCTACCTTGTTAGTTTCCTTCATTAGTGGGTTTACCCTAATTAAGAAAATTAATGTTTTCCATAAAAGACATAAGAACTTAGTTAATATCAGATAAAACTTCATTAATACTTCGATTAACTTATTTCAAATGTATGAATTCCAAAATAATATAATATTAAGACAAATGAATATAAGAAATGTACAAATTCTGATGTGATTTTTGGGATATTTGATATAATCTAATAGCTTGTGGATAGATAGATATTGTTTAGCGTTTGTGATGGATTTTTAACCTCAAGATAAATTAGAAAAACGACAAACAGATAATATAGCTTTTTTGTTTTTACTCTCAAAGAAACAAGTAGACATTGATTAAAGTGGAATAAAAGTGGGTCAGGGAACATGATAAAGCATGGTAATTTCTAATCTCTTATACTTAAAACAAATTAAAATTTTAAATCAAATTTGTGCCCTACAAAGTACAAACTTTTCTCATGTCCTTGTCACTCTTGGCATTGCCATGCTTACGAGGACCACTTCGTTTTTTTTAGTATTGATAAAACGAAATCGTTCATAAATTTATTATTTAAAATAATATATATTTACCGTTAAATTATATCTTGTAAATATCATTTTATCTATCTTATTCACCCCACAACAAATTATTTGAAATAATTTTCTTAAATTATAAAAAATTAATTAAAATATAATATATATCGATAAAATTTTAAATTTTAATTGAGTTCGAATAAATTGGTGTAAATTAATGATTCACATTTTAATTAAAGTAGATATAAATATATATCAACTTTTAACAAATTAACTATTGAACTCCCACATCTTAATTATAAAGCTAATACGGTTGAAATTATGGCATATCAATTTTGAGCAATTCAACTTTGCTTTAACAGATTTCTTTTTTAAAACTGACGTGGAAGGCTGTTTTTGTGATTTGGGATCTATACCTATCCCACCATCTTCTGCCTTGTGTCAGCTTACCCACTTGGTGAAATTTAATTGGTTAGTCTAAAATCTCAGAATAGCCAATCAAATGCACAGAATAGCCAATCATGGATATATACATATATCAAGTATAGTCGTGTCGAGTATTGGATAGATGAATTACACATGGAGGGTAACCGTGGAAAGTGGCATGGGAGCCACCGTAGCCGCCCTCTTGATTTCTTTAATGACAAATGTTGCATAATTAAACAATTAAAAATCAACAATTCTTGACTAATAAAGAGGCAATTGCACTCCACAAATGAAGCATTAGAACAACATTGGAGGCCCCTTGATGGGCTTTCCACTATATGCATTATGGGATTTTGCCATATAATCATTACTCTGTTAATTATGTCCTGATTTTATTTATTAATGGTCGGTTTCATTCTCAAGATTAGGTCTTTTACCACCTGAATTTTCTTTTCCTTTTTTTTTAAAAAAAAAAAATAGAGACAAATGTTGAGAACAAGTTCACATTTTCACACCATATTTCATAATGAGAGATATTTTGAGTGCAATATTAGTATTATAATATCCCATAAAAGAAGACCTTATTCTTAATAAGGACAGATGTTTTGGAACAATGCCTAATTCTTTTAATTGTTAATATATAGTTGTCAAAATCCACTCTTGAAATGGAATTCAAAGAAACAAGCGAGATAAGAGTGGAGGATTTTGTCAATGCAGTATTTGTCATGTTGTTTTCTTCCTCGTATCATTGTTGTCGTGTCATTTTCTATTATAAATTTTAGGATTAATTATTTATTTAATTCTTAAAATTTATCGAAATTAACTAAGTGATTCATATATTTTGAAAAGCTCACTATTTAATTTTTATGTTTTAATTATATCGTACGAATTAATCCTTCCATTCAATTTTTTTATAGATTTTATTAAAAAACTAAAAAATAAAAAAATAACTTATAATGTTTAAAATACCCCCTTTTATTTTCTTTTAGATTAGAGATATTATCTTAAAATAAAATCCATAATTCATCTCTCTCACTCTCTCTATATAAAAATTCAAAACTACAAAAATTCTTATAAAAATTATATTTAAAAATTTCTACTAAATAATCGGAAATTTAAAAATTAATTACTCTTTAATCCCTAAATGTATCGAAATTAATAAAATGATCCCTCCAAATAAAATACATTTTAATTATTTTATATATATTTAACAGTAAAAATGAACGAAATGACCAATTCATATGACACAACTAAAAGATATAGACTAAATAGTGAATTTCTCAAAATATAGAGATCATTTTATTAATTTCGATAAACTTCAAAAATTAAATAGTAATTAATCTTAAATTTTAAGTTTTTTCTTTATTATTTTTTTTGGGGGGAAGAAAATTAGGTTCTCAGTTGTGTTGTGCTTGCTTTACTTAAACTACTACTTGTGTCTAGCAGTCAAAAAGAGGGACCTGTTCTGTTATACGTTCTTTTATGATTGTACTGTGGATTTGATAAAGTTCTCTCCAAGAATCCAAAAGCCCAGGTACAGAATCTAACTTTCATATATAAAATATAGTAACCAAAGTTGATTAAGAAAAAGAAAGAACAAAAAAAATTTTGCCAAAAAAAAAAAATAATGCTTGTCCACTGCAGAAGAGCCATTAATAGAAGAAAGTGAAAGATGGATGCTTCCTTTAATAACTGCAAATCTCACACTTAATTAATGCAAGTTGTTACAAAAGGTTAAAAGAAAATAATAATTGCAGTTAGGAACATATAAACATGAGAATCATAGAGATTTGTCCAAATGCTGGGAACTAAGGCTTCAAAACAAAACAAAACAAAACAAAACAATAAGCAGAGCAGATAGATAGGTGGAAGAGAAGTCTTTCAGTGCTTCCTCCAAGCTGTCATCCCCATCTAATCTCATCTCCACTAACTCCTTCCCACCATTGTTATTGTTACCCTTTTGGAAAAAAAAAAAAACTAAAAATAAATAAATAAAGGGTCCCTTCATAGCCAATCATAACCCTTCGCTCCATAAAAGCACACAAGCATTTGAAAATTCACATGTCCAATGGCCCAGAAAGACCCCACCAAGTCATCAGTGTGTGTCAAATAAATCAAAGGAGAGGACCCAAAAGTCCCTCTCATCTGATCTCAGTGTAGATACGCGATGCTCACATTCCGACAGCTATAGACTAAAGAATAACATTATTTATCATCATTTTAAGTGTACTATGGACTATGGTATGGGCGTACCTGTCATTTGAGGGACGGAATAGGGAGTCAGTCAGGCACCACCAGGCTGCAGGCAGAGAGATACGCCCATCTGCCACACCACTTTTTCTAAAAATAGGAGAAGTATCCTTAATCTGCCCGACTATAAAAACTCTTGAGACATGTTTGTCTCTGTCTTTGGCTGAGATGGTGGAACTGTGGTTGCAACTGTTTCAAAAAAGTTTCAAGATTTGTAAAATCTTCCTTTCTTGCCACTTTTTCCTGTTCAACTTGCCATGTAATTGATGTTTCACCTTATAAATAATAATAATAATAATAATAATAATAACCCAAAAAGGAGAACCAAAGGGTAAAATCCTATAACTCTTCCTTTCCACCCAAGTTGGCAGTCTTCATACGGATTCTCACAACTGAACATTGTTTGACTCGGCCACCCAAATCTTCACCTTTAAATTCTCTCCTCAACCCCTTCATTTCCTTGCTCTTCCATAACTCTCCTTTTGCTTTTAAGCCTTAAAAAAACAATAGAGATACCACCCTCAAATCACCTTCAACTTTTCCAACTGAAAGATGAGTTGCCCATCCATTAGCTTCCATAAACAAAATAATATGCTTTTCATAAAAAGCTTCATGGTTTTCTTCCTTAGCTGCATGACTATTAGAATAAACTTGTGTTTTTCCAGCAACTATTCTTCATTGAAAACACTTTCTGTTGAAGGGCATTTTACCTTTGATAATGTTCACCATGCAGCCAAAGACTTCGGCAATAGGTTTCAGTTGCTCCCTTTTGCCGTACTGCATCCGAAGTTAGTTTCTGACATTGCCACTACAATAAAACATATTTGGCAGATGGGTCCTCATTCACACCTCACAGTTGCAGCTAGAGGCCATGGCCACTCACTCCAGGGTCAGGCACAAGCCCTTCGAGGAGTTGTCATCAACATGGAATCTATCCAGGGCCCAAAAATGCATGTTCATGCTGGAAATTATCCATATGTGGATGTCTCTGGTGGTGAGTTATGGATAAATATCCTTCATGAAACCCTCAAATATGGGTTAGCACCAAAATCATGGACAGACTACCTGCATTTAACTGTTGGTGGTACTTTGTCCAATGCTGGGATTAGTGGGCAGGCATTTCGGCATGGCCCTCAAATAAGTAATGTCCATCAGCTGGAAGTTGTTACAGGTTAGTTAAAGTAAATTGTAGGCATATCAAGTGGTGATGAGATTAAGTGAACAAACATTCATGACATTGGCAGGTTTCCTAGTCGTGCATGCTGCACTCCTCGACCTCGGACAAGCATTCACCTATATGCATATGTACATAATAAACACATAAAAATACGGTGCATAGCATAAATTCTTACATAAGATAGATTGAAACTGTGTGCAGGGAAAGGAGAAGTAGTGAATTGCTCGGAGAAAGAAAATGATGACCTGTTCCACAGTGTTCTTGGAGGACTTGGTCAGTTTGGCATCATAACAAGGGCACAGATATCTTTAGAACCAGCACCTGATAAGGTAAAAGCACGACAGAACGAGAAAAAGAAATAATAAGCTCCAAGTTATAGTTGAAACTTAATAAGTGTTGCTTCTAACTAATAACTCTGTATTTCAAATAGGTGAAATGGATTAGAGTTCTCTACTCAGACTTCACCACATTTGCCAGTGACCAGGAGCATTTAATATCTGCAGAAAACACGTTCGACTACATTGAAGGATTTGTGATAATTAACAGGACCGGCCTCTTAAATAATTGGAGGTCGTCCTTTAATCCTCAAGACCCCATACAAGCTAGCCAGTTTGAGTCAGATGGAAGAACTCTATTTTGCTTAGAATTAGCCAAATACTTCAACACAGACAAGATAGATGTAATGAATGAGGTCAGAAGCAATGGCCTGCCATCTTGTGGTTTTCTATATTGTTTAACTAAATTGATTAATAAATAATTAGTACAAAACATAAATAAATAAATAAATAGAATGACACTTACTTTATTTGTTTTACCATGCAGGAAGTCATGAACTTGTTGTCTCCATTAAGATATATCTCATCAACACTTTTTATATCAGAAGTTCCATACATAGAATTTTTGGATAGGGTTCATGTGTCTGAGGTCAAACTACGATCCAAAGGCTTATGGGAAGTTCCACATCCATGGCTAAATCTTCTTGTCCCCAAAAGCAAAATTCACAATTTCGCAGGAGAAGTCTTTGGCAATATCCTTACAGACACCAGCAATGGGCCCATTCTCATCTACCCAGTTAACAAATCAAAGTAATAGTTCGACAAAGAATATCATTTTATTTCTGCAAATTCCTATAGTTTTGGTTGACTAATCATTTTATTTATTCCAATTTTAGGTGGGATAATAGAACTTCAGCTGTTATTCCAGAAGAAGATATTTTTTACTTAGTGGCATTCCTTTCCTCAGCCGTTCCCTCTTCCACAGGAACTGATGGCTTAGAACATATCCTAACTCAGAACAGGCGAATTTTAGAATTTTGTGGCACAACACGTCTAGGCGTCAAGCAATATCTGCCCCACTACACTACACAGGAAGAGTGGCAGGCTCACTTTGGCCCACAGTGGGAAGATTTTGTGCAAAGAAAATCTGCTTATGACCCTTTGGCAATACTTGCACCTGGCCAAAGAATATTTCGAAAGGCAATACCTTTCTCATGACACTGGTGATATTTTATATTAAAAAGAAAATGCCCTTACAGCACGTGGAAAGAAGTCTTAACCTCTGTGTAAATAGATAACTATAAAATCCTCCTATTTACTAATATACTGCAAGTGCAACAAGAAGGCTGCAAGAGCTAGTTGAAAATTTTTCCCAAAAAGTCAAATATTGCAGATATGAAGTATTAATTACAGTCATAAAAGGCACTGACAAACGGTAGCCCTATAAAGAATGTACATAGTGATTTAGTAAACAAGGAGTTGAGTATTATCTAATAAGTCCAATTTTTTTATAATTATATGATATTATTTACAGCATAACGATTTCGCATAACAATCAGAGTGATGATTTCTTGACTCCGTAAAATTTTCAGTCAGAGTGAAAGAAAATCCTAAAAGGGAAAGAAAAAGACAACAGTATATTTAAATAAAATACTAAATATATACTGGACTTACGCAGAGCCAGAAAGGAATGTAAACCACTGTCTGCAATCTTCAATCTTTACAAGATGATGCAACAAAACATGAAACTATGCTACAGCTACTCCCAGCCCAAAACAATACAAGCATATAGTACTGTAGATTCATTCACAAATTGGTTAATGGCAGCATCAAGAATTACCATATCTTGCACATTAATCTCCAAAGGCTAACAACAGCAACAGCAGTGAAGGCACTTAAAACTAGCATCTTCCATACCAACCTTTCCTGAAGGCAAGCACACAGATGAAAATGAATTATTTCTGCTACTTTTTAATTACTCTATATGCCAATGTCTTCTGCATTTAAATCATTCTCCCCATTTCTATCAGGTTCAATCTAAGGCCAAAACATCCAAATTGAGCGCAAGAAAACTCAACAAAAGATTGCACTTGATTATCATTTTATTGGCATGATCACAAATGATATATCAGGAAACTGGAGTTGTACATCATTTTTCCAGTGACATTATTCAGAGTCATCAACCACACTAAAATTTGCAGCTAGGCATAGAAAATTTGTTGTAATATTTAAGAAGGTTAATTCTTAAATTAAATCATAACAATATATTCTTTTACAAAAAGAAATGGAAATTGGACATGCAAGGGAATTATCAGCGTAATGGAAAACAGGAAGGACCTCATTTATATATACTTGCTCGTTAATTTTCTAGGAATCGGTATGTTTGTATTTCAAGGACCTACTAATCACATTTACCATGAATCTAGTATCCTTGCTTTTTCAATGAAAAATAATTAGTGCACTGAATCTTTCCCAATTTCAATTTACATTTATCTATATCAGCCAAAAAGAAAAGATACTAATAGAAAATATAACTCTAAAAGAAGCAATATTTTGCTGCCTAAAAGATTCTGGCACATCTGTATGTCAGTAGTATTGCACATTCAATGGTTCTCACAGTTCATCCTCTGTATAATCGCTGTACTGCATATCTTCAAGCAAAAAGTCATGAAAAGCATAGGTACTTCCACATTTCATCAGTTAAAGAATACCTACCATTGTTTCTCGAAACCATTCATCCACCAGTGTCACTAGGAAGCCCACCTTCAGCACAGAATAAAGTGACTCCCATTTTTCATTTAACACTAAAGACGTATGATGTAGAATATTCGCATGAAAAAGGGACCAAACTTCAACAGGAGTACATGCAATGGAGTTAACAAATCAAATAAGCAATTAAATCATTAATGCCACCAACATATTCACATTAACACCTAACCAGAAGAAAAATAAACCAGATGAAAAGCAATAAATTGATGATCTTGAAATAAAATTCAGAACTTTCAGGAGCAAAAATGCAAAGACCTACCTGTGATAGCATATTGTTGCCTTGCATGGAGACATTCTTGCAGTGGTGTTGCTTTTCTGGTGCAAATGCATATCCTGTTAGAGTCAGAAAGTAAACAAAACGTCTTTTACTGACAAAAGCATCTCCAAACAAATATTTACCCTGACATAATTGACTAACAAGGTGTTGATAACTGTAGAAACAATTATTATGATAAGAATGTAAGAAACAAGAATTAATCTAAGCCTTATGACATCCCTGATCCCTCTGAACCCAAGAATTGAGGTTGATTGGCAAACATTGCCCCATGAAGGAGGTGTTATAATACAGTGGTCAATGGAATGAGTAGCTAGTATCTGAGAATTTTTTTTTTTTCTTTTGAAGTACCACATAAGAGTTGTCTTTGGTCCAGATTCCAGCGATGATATTATGATAGCTTAACTGACATCTATGATGCTATTCCATGATAAAGGAATACAACATTTACGCAATAAATTTGCTGATGGAAATTCCACAGAGAACTCATTGATGTTGCCAAAAAAAAAATGTTACATGAATAGTGCTTTTGGAAAGACGATGTTAATAAAGCATTTCCAAAGAACAAATGCATGGAGGGTGTTCGAGTACCAATACTCGATTAAGCTTTAATCCCAAAATAGTTCAGAGTTGGCTATACAGTTTCTTTTTCTCCATTCCACTAGATTATATCTTGAGAAAAATCTAAGAAATATTTTTCCACTGTTTTTCCATGTTGCCCAAGTTCCTTTTCTCCAACCACTTCAATCTGATTAACCTTGGTTAAATAAGTGCATTTGTTGGTATATGGCACTCGTATCCAGCCTATCTCAATCTCCCTTCTCTCAGTTTTACATCAATGGATGCCATTTCCACCATCCTATAAACGCATTCATTCTTTATCTAACCTATCCTTGTATTTCTGCACATTTATCATCCTCATTTTTGGCATGCTAATTTTATGCACTTCATTTATGCATTACCTAGCACTCACTACCATACATCAGAGCTGGCAAAATTGAGATCTAGTAAAATTTTCCCTTCAACTTAATTACTATTTTGCAATCACGTAGAGCTCTTACAGCACCCCTTTGCCCATTTTACTTAAATTTTATGGTTGACATCCTCCTCACTTCCACCATTCCTTAATGAGTAATATATATATATATATATATATATATATATATAAAGGTAAAGCTATGCAATTGTTTCATTTCTCAATGAAACCTAAAGAAATTTTTTTGCACTATCTTTTAGGTATTCTTAAATATTCCACATGACATGGTAGAACTCTTAATTTACATATTAACAAAATGCATCAAACTTAACATTATTCATTGATATTTTTTTCATTCCTATAAAAACAATTTCAGTTCACTTGGACAAGGTACCTATCAAACCAGCGCATTAGTGCTGCACTTCCTCTAGATCTTCCAAAGTCCACAAAAAGGTTGACGTAGTGACGTGAACACATACTTGAAAATTTTACTCTTTTTCCCATCAGGGAAAAATAAAATGGCACAACGCACAAGTAGCAGTTTAATGTTTCCTTGGATAATACATATAAATAAATCTAGCAGGAACTAAAATCACAATAGAATATGAAGTTGTAATACCACCAAATCACCAATGGGACTATCAGTTTGAGGAGGTAATAAATAGAAAAAATCAACAATAATAAATCACTTCTAGCACTACCAACAGAACATCTAATCAAATGAAGAACCTTAAATCGTGGAGATTTAAAACCCACATGCAACCATAAATTATTTGTCCCTTCATCTTCTAAAATTTTGACCACGAGCTTCTTCCTCTGATATTTATTCTGAATTCGTAGAAAATGTGGTTCAAATTTACAGTAAGATTACCAGGAGAATTACAAAGTAAAAAAGACCAACAAATTATCATGTAAGAATGTAGAGTCCTTAAAAAAATAAGACAACGAAACAGAAACAGAAAAATGGTCATCAGATATTACTACGATATATACTTAATGTCAGAATCTCCAAAAAGAAAGCAAATTCTAATATGCACCTTCTCTGTTTGCATATACATGGAGCAAAACCATCCATACGTAGAGAAGATTTCATGAAAAATAAACCAGTTATAAATGCATAACAATTAGCAGATGAAAAAACCAAAATACAGAACTAGGTCACAAGGAAAAACGATAAGTGTGATGTGAAAACCAATCCAAAAGGCACATAGCACACATCATGGGCCTAAGCTTTATCATTCAATTCCATAATGTTGATGCCTGAGTCTCATTCCTTACAGCATAACAGTTGAGTCACTCCATATTAAAGCAGATTGCAACCTCAGTAATACAAAATAAATTCAAAATATAGAAACAGAAGAATTAGATATGCATTAGGTAAAGGAAAATTTATCTACTGCTTTCCCTTCTTTAGGTCAACGGAATGGTGGTGAAGTACATCTAATAACATAATATTTGACTAAAGGCTTAATTGATTGAATCACCATCATCATTACTCAACTCTACACAACTTAACCTCAAACCGAAACTGGTTAAGGTTAGATAGTCCTTTTTCCTCTATTAAGCAATGTTAAGCGAAAACAACTTGTACCAAAAATTAAGGTTCTTCATTTGATTAGAAGGTTAATCAAATAAATAGAACTATATGACTGCTGCACCACTGCAAAGGAGGGAAAGAAGAGTATTGATGTGTCTTCAACACAAAATTTAAGTAGAATATAAATACAAAAAATGGCACAAAGAATTCTCCAACTTTCATCACAGGAAGAAGAAAAAGACTTATCTAGGAGATTCCGGAATGAAGAAATCACCTGTAGCTGTCAATGCACATGGAAAAATCACTAAATAAGAGTAAGTAAATTTCATAATTTTGGATATGAGAATCAGTTTAATAAGAGGGAGACGACGATGCCACTAATTAGAGCTAAGATGCGCTAGGAAACAACGGTCTCTATGATAAAAATCATTGCATTTGTTCCAACGCTTGCAGAAAACCTGCCATACCATGAGAGATTCATCATTTTTCCTTATTTATTTCCTATTCATTGACCCTTCCAAATTGTTCAAGTAGCATCAGTTCAACTCCAACCTTAATACAATTTTAATTATCCTTTAAAAGTAAAATGGTAAATTAGAAAGCTTAAAATGAGAAATGAGCATATTTCCATTGGAACAACTCAAATATGCTAGCTTACCTCCAGAATGCCATTCAAGGGTCTCTTTATGTGTAATCCTATAAACAAAACAAAAATGCAAAGTGAGCTAAAGATTCAACTCTAAAAAGCCAATTAATTTCTCCCAACACTGAAATAAAAGCAAAAAATGACAAATCGAATAGAAAGCAAAAGATTCAAAATTTCCAATAAAGTATAAAACTTAAAAGATTCAAAATTTCCAATAAAGTATAAAACTTACTTAGAAATTTGGCCAGTAGAGCACCCGCCGCCGCCGCTGAAAGCGCGCTATCATTTTTCCGTTGTTGCTTTCAGTTTATGGGTTTTTTTTTTTTTTTTTTAACTTTTTTTCAATTTTTAACGACCTGTCGCACATTAGAAACGGCTAATTATTTGTCCGTTTAGAGGCAACCCTTAAAACGACCAATCACCTTAAATCAGTCGTTTACACAAATGACAACTTGTAGCGCAAAAATGGTCGTTTTTTCCTTTGGTTTGGCTGACAACAACAGGACAGTTGGTGGATTCGGTGAGATTCAATGTAACTCTAATTTTTTATTCAATAAGTGTTTATAGGGTTGTAATAGAGCTAAATCAAGTAAAATTTTAGCTTGTTTTTACTCCCTTCGATATTTTTTTCCAAGTTCAAGTTTTAAATAAAGTAAAAAATTATGTTAAAATTTAATTTATTTAATTATTAAATAAGTTCGAGTCGGCTTATTAAAAATTTATTTATAAATTATATTTGAACTCGTTTCGTTAATAAATTATAATTAAGTTGGACTTATGCTTAAACTCAACTCATTTTGAAACTCATTTATGGTTAAATATTTATTTTTAATAAAATAATTATAGAAAAATACCTAAAACTAACATAACATCCGATTAATAAAAAAAATCAATCATAAAATTAAATATTACATATATTTTAAAAATATTAATTAATAAAAAAATATATTTTTAAATATTAAAATATTAAATTATAAAATATTAACAAAATCTTATTCTATAACTCTATTAATATTACAAAAATATAATTTTAATTATATAATATTTATTTAAAAATTATATATATTTTTTGAAAATGTATCATAGTGTTGATTTTGGAAAAAAAATAATTGTATAATATTATCAAATTATTTATCTATATATTTTATATATTTATATTACTCTACTAGTCTAATAATTTAAATATATAAAACTTATGAATTAAATGAATAAATATTATATTTTATTGTGAAAAAAGGTAATAATAAATTTTCTAATAAAAGTATTTTTTATTAAAATAAAAAATATAATTAAATATATAATTTATTTATTTATTTTTTAATATTTAAAGTGCATATATACAAATATTTAATATTTATTTTAAGAAAATTAAATTATCAAAAAATTTATAAAAGTGTTAAAATATATTTTTTAGAGTATCAAAATTATTAGTCTAATAATAATAATAACAACAATAATAACCGAGTTATTTTCGAATTTATTAATCGATCTGATTATAAGTTTATTTACAAGTTTATAATTGAGTTGTTTATGAATTTGATTGAGTCCAACATAACTTTATTCAAATTCAACTCATTTATTTATCGAGACTTAAAATAAGATTTATATTTGTTTCAGTTATAAAATGAATGAAATGCGAATAAGTTTTTATGGAGCCACACACTAAATTGCTCACCAACAACTCAATTTATTTACACCCTTAAATATTTAATTAATTTAAATTTAAAATCAATATTTTTTTTGGAAAATGATTAAGTTTTTTTTTTTTAAAAAAAAAAAAAAGCAAATTATTATTTTATCCTTACATTTAAACTAATTAATTAATTTATATTTTTTAAAAAATTGACTAATTAATTTTTTAACATCGATTTTGTCAACATATTTAATACTTTCATCAAATTTTTCATTCTTTCATAAAAAATAATTAAAAAATAAAAAAAAAATATTTTCATAATATCCTCATTTCCATTCTCTTGAATTCTATTTCACTATCCTTTGATTCGGCATCGCTAACAAAATGGAGAAAATCCATTAAAAGAAAAGTGAAGCAACTTATTCACTCACTAGATCATGAAGAATCTGCCTCAAAAACAAAAATAAACCAAACTCAGTAAAAAAATGCAACATTTAGAAATAGGAATTAACTAATTCTTTGTTTGATTCAGTAATTATACTGAGGAAATAAAGGGAAATAAAGATTAAAAAAATTAATTTCTTTTATATTTAAATAAAAAAAATTAAAATTTATTTATATGACAAATAAGATTATAAAATACGAATTTATATTTTTAATATCATTGTAAAGTATTAAATTATATGGAAAAAAAAAGGATATTTTTGCAACTTCATATTTATTACATTTTTTTATTTTTATTTTTTTTTATTTTTTAAAATTTATGATCCTAAAAATTTAATTAAAAAAAAATATTTCTTCATATTTCTTTTTATTTTATTTTATTTTATTTGGTAACCAAACAAGAAATAATATCAATGAATTTTCTTTTCTTTTCTCTCCGCAATATCTTACTTGGGTTGTCTATAGATGCTGATGGGAATTTAGTGCCATGAAAAACCCGTGTGACACTTTTCACTCTTGATCCATGTCCTAGAATTTCAGATTCTGGGTCAAGGTTGTTTGCCAATAAAAGCTAGCTGTTCTTTTGTTTGTTGGTGATTTGCTGATCTAATCTCTTAGACTTTATAAAAAATTAAAAATTGAACTCGGGCTGTTTCAAAATCCACAGAAATTATTGAATATTGTTTGTGGAGCTTAGAGTATCGCCAGGAAAGTTTTTGGCTTTGGTGTCGCTAATATTTTTTTATCGCGATTTCTTGTACCATTCTTGATGCTTAGTGTGTGTAATTGAGAGGAGAAAATGGTTGAAAATACTGAAACAGCGAATCAAAATGTTTATTCAAATGGCTCAATTCAGAATCAGACCTTAAACGGTGCTTTAGAAGAGAAGCTTGATGAGATTCGACGTCTTATTGGCAAAGCAGAAGGTGATCCTTTGAGGATTGTCGGCATTGGCGCAGGTGCTTGGGGTAGTGTATTTACTGCTTTGTTGCAAGACAGCTATGGTCACCTAAGAGACAAGGTTCTAATAAGGATATGGAGAAGGCCTGGCAGATCGGTTGATAGGGCCACAGCTGAGCATTTGTTTGAAGTGATCAATTCAAGGGAAGATGTACTAAGGAGATTGATAAGGCGTTGTGCCTACTTAAAGTACGTCGAGGCAAGATTAGGTGATAGGACTCTATATGCAGATGAAATTTTGAAAGATGGCTTTTGCTTGAATATGATAGATACACCTCTTTGCCCTTTGAAGGTTGTGACCAATTTGCAGGAGGCTGTTTGGGATGCTGATATTGTGATAAATGGTTTACCATCAACTGAAACCCGTGAGGTGTTTGAGGAAATTAGTAACTATTGGAAGGAGATAATTACTGTACCGGTTATTATATCTTTGGCAAAGGGTGTAGAAGCTGAATTGGGAATTGAACCACGCATAATAACTCCCACTCAAATGATCAATAGAGCAAGTAAAACTGCATTTCCTGGGCCCTTTTATCCTATTAACTCTGTGATTTTCCTTTCTTTGATATGAATCTTGCTAACAACATATTTGATTATCTTGTGCTTGCAGCTGGAGTTCTAATGGAGAACATCCTCTATCTTGGAGGACCAAACATTGCCTCAGAGATTTACAATAAGGAATATGCTAATGCCCGAATATGCGGAGCAGAAAAATGGAGGAAACCTTTGGCAATGTTTTTGAGACAGCCCCACTTTATAGT